>APFE031419189.1:58577-91029 GCA_000404065.3 Pinus taeda
CTACCTTACAATGAATAAAATTGTGGGTACTTCTTGAATCAATCAACACTATTACATTTTTCTTCTTGATTTGTCCTTCTATCTTGATGGTTTAAGGAGTGGTAATTCTAGCCAATGCATTACAAGCTATGGTGGGATTCATTTATTCTTTATCTAGGATTTGTTCTTAGAGTATATCCTCTTCTTTTGACCTTTCTTTCTCCTTTCTTCTTCCTCTTCACAATCTATGTAGAACAATTTCTTCTTAGCACACTTATGACCTTTAGTGTATTTGCTATCACAACTATAACAAGTCCCTTTTGCTCTTTTCTCTTCCAATTGTTGTGGTGTCAACCTTATAGGTTGTGGAAGAATAGGGGCAACAACACTTCCATCTTTATAGTTGTGAGTGGTATGCTTCCTGGTTGCCATAATTTTGCTTTCCATTTTTCTTGCTAACCTGAATGCCTTCTCTAATGAATCAAATTCCCAAAGGCGAACATCATGTTGGATATTATCCTTTAAATACCCTATGAACACATCAATCCTATGCTCCTCTGGAATATCTTTTACCCTTATGTTCAATTTTTGGAACTCCTCAATGTGCTCCATTATTGAACCCTTTTGTTTGAGACTTATCAATTGGCTAAAAAAAGTGTTGCTCTTTGTATCCTCATAATGTGTTATCATTTCCTCTGTAAAAATTGATCACGTAACAAGTGGTTTACGAGAACAAAGCCCTTTATACCATAAAAATTGATCCAGTTCTAAATATGAAGATGCAATACGTACCTTTTGTAATAGTTGCACCTCATGTAGATCAAAATATTGCTCCATCTGTAGTATCCAATTTATCGGATCCTTTCCATCAAACTTCCTGATATTGCCTTTTCTTTATTTTAGGAGCTCAATCTTGAAACGGTTGTCACTCAGTAATTTCAAATCTTTGTGTTCTAAAATCATGACATGCAGTAGCCCTCTGCGTCCTCTTTCCAATGCCACCAATCCGATCGAATTGGATTCTCCAAGAAAACGTTATGCACAATCTCCCAAGGTTACCTACTTATATACTTTTTCAGAAGAGAGAACTTTTATGAAGTTCCACGTGTCACTATTTTGACTTTCAAATCTGAAAACTATACATAGAAAACTACAATCTGTCCTATTTCTATAACTTCTTACGAAATTTCAATCTGATGCTCAGAGAGAAAGTTATGACGACTTTCCCAAGGTCCCCTGTTTAAGATGTAATTCGGGAGTCTGCAAAAACTCTAACTTCCTCAAGTAATATATCCGAAAATATAGCGAGACAAGATATGAAATTCAAATGGTTTTAGTGTGATTTTGCCTCAAATGGGTTTTTTCTTAGCTTATGAAAAAGCGCAGAAAAAAAGCTATAGCGAAAATTCCACGAAGACCTGTTTGGAGCAACGAAACCCTAGAATCCAAAGCTTTGATACCAAATGTTATGAAACCAACTCACAAAAAGATAGAAAAGATAGATCAATGCCTTAGAATTCAGCCTCTTCGAGGGGCAACCTCCTTTACAATTACACAAATGAACAATTCTTGGATGATACAAATGACAAGACATCCTTCTATAATAGGAGTCTAAGGGGTCATAATATAATCAAAGCTGACATAAAGAATAAATAATGTAAGGGCACAATAATAACAATAGTGGGCTTCTAATGGCCACAATAATAACAATATGGGGACTACATGGGCACAACAATATAATAAGGGGGTTGTACTAATAACAATAAGGAGTTACACTAGTAGTATAGGGACCTAACATTATGAGTGGGGCTCTTGTGGAACGCACACCACTTTTCTGCGTCTTTTTTCATCTTCTTATTACCATTATTTGTTTGCATCTCTGATGGTTTGTCCTCGGGTAGTCCACCATGACTCTGTCCTTTTTTGTGGTTTAGGGATGCCTATGCCCTAGTTTTGTTGTGAAGGATTTTCAAATCCAAAGTATCACTTCTACTTAAATTTTTGCTTGATTTTGATAGCATATTGATATGTTTCACGAAGGGAGGACATGTCCAAGAATTCTTTTTTTGTCCAGATGTATCTTTGTAGAAAACCATGATACTTGTGTTAAATATATATTTAATTATTTAGATAGTTTAATATTTAGGGTCATAGAGTCTTAGAATATTTATAGATTTGACATCTAGAAAAGTTTCATTATTTAGGAATCAAATTAGGAAATTTGTTAGGAGAATTGTTAGAATCACATTAAATCTAAATGGAGAGAAATGCCACTAGATGGCCTTTTTGTTAAGGTTCAAAATACAATTCTCAATCTCAGTTTGATCTGGATAGTTGACAAGGAGGTCAATATTCTCAAGGCATCAATCGACCTCACGACTACATATTCAAGTAATACCTTCAACTCATCATGCCTATCAGGTTTGAAGATCTATTTCATATATGTAGAGTTTGTTCCTTTTAAGTTAAATCACTATACTTCTACCAATTGAGAAACTATGGAAATAAATTCAAGATTTAACATTGAAAGTAGAATATTTAATTATTCTTATCATATTGGAAGTTTTAAGGGCATTCCCTAAGTTTGAATTTGATAATGTATTTGGTGATTTTTATAATTTTTTTGGTAATATTGACAAATGGACTTGCTTGACTTTTTCATGCCTAGCAAAGAGTTAAAGTGAGAATGTTCACTTTACCCAATATTATTTCTTATTATTCATGAAGATTTAGGCATAATTCTTATTGACGCAAAAAATAGCTAATTGAAAGACATCAAAATTGGAGGTGGTATCTATCTATCTTATCTTCTATTGTAGATGACATGTTGTGTTTATGTGATGGTTAATAGAGAGATGCCCTCAAGCTAAAAGAAATATTATATCTTTATTGCATAATAACAAGTATGTTGGTTAATTTTCAAAAGTCAATTGTCTCATTTTCTCGTACAAATGAAGAAGATGTCAAATATATTTCAATTATTTCTTCATTAGCAAATAGATATTTAAGATGGACTGAAATATCTATGGTATTATCTCAATCTTGATTGTGGTAAAAGAGATTGAAATTGGCTTACAGCCAAGGTGTTAAATAAATTATGTGAAACCAATCTAGTTTACCAATTAAATATCTAATATATTTAGATTATAAAGAAATCAATAGTATAAAATAATAATATATTGAATAAAGTATGAGAAAAAATATATGATGAAGCAGACGATGATAGTAGAGGTGCTATTCTATTAAGAGTTATCTCCTTTAGTTGAGACATGTCCTTTCTTTATAATGTGTTTGTTTATTGATTATTGTTTATTAAAATAATTATTAAACGATTTATATTTTTATTTTATATTTATTACAATGTCCTTTCCTTTAGAAATGGTTTGTCCCTCGAAAAATATTTATGGAGGGGCTTGACATATTTTCCTTTGGTTGTAATGTCTTCACATCATTCTTTTATTCTTGGAGTTGTCAAAAGTTGATGATGCAAGACGAGATGAACGTCTAAATCTTGAAACAAAATAGTGTGTATATATATATATATATATACCATTCTAAGTCGATCTTCTGCATATTGTTATATTTATAGGATTTCTAGGGAAAGTTTATTCTAAGACTTAATGATATTAGTATCAATATTCTTCAACGGATAGAATAATTGCTTCTTTCCTTAGTGATGTTGATACACTCATTGATTAAGATACCTGCTCTTGTGATTGGGATGTCAATAAGGTGTCTTTGTACCGTGACTTCCTCTTATTATACTTATAATGATTTGTTGACATAATTTTCGTATATATCTTATTCATGCATTGATGTTGCCTTGTTGATCAATGGATCTTCACATGGGGTTTCCATTGTTTGTATATATCCCACAACCTTAATTGAAGGTCACATCCCTTGAGATTCTCCACCATATTGATAATGGCTATGTCTAATCTTTGGACTAGAGTAGCCCCTTTGAATAATTCATTGAAACATCACAACTTGTGGCTACTAGGGCTATTCTTGTCGTCTACAGATTTTGCAACCCTGAACAAAGATTATTTGGTATGGACGAGGGGCAGCTTAGATGACAGCAAAATTTTGGAGATATTTTCTGGTGTGCATATTAGTATCATATCTTCAATGGGTATTTTTTTGTCACAATTACTATCACGATTTGCCTCAATGCAACGATTGTTGTCACAGTTTGTTCACAATGTAGTGATCACTATCACAATAATTATTATCAATGTGACTAGTTACTCTATTTTGATCCCAACATCAATTGCCAATAACATTCGTGTGGTAATGACAACAAGTGACACTATCTTGAGGAAAGACTTGTTAATGTTCAGAAAATTAACTTCCTCAATGACGGATTCTTGTAACAAACTGAAGTTTTTTTCAAATAGCAATGCAAAACATCACAATGATAATAATGTATTCTATTTTATTACAAAATGCAATTATTGAAATGAATTTGACTCAATGGTGTCTAATAAAAAGTACATAAGACCACCAACTGTCAATTGTTTTCTAATTACTATTATGGTCCCCCATTGAGCTTATAGAGATTACTCACAAAGATTACTACTTTTTTTCCATGTTTCTTTTTCTCTTTTTTTTGTCTTGTTATATTGGTAGGATAATGAATATCCACAAAATTTATGAATTTTCAAACGATCAACATCCAAGTAAGGTCAACAACATGAAAACAATCAAAGAAACTCTAAAAACAGTGTTATTGTGACCAAGGGCAACAAAATTCTTACCCAAGGCTATGATGGACGAGAGTCAATGACAAATAATGAAGCTCTAATATCAAAATGTGACAACCAATAAATCTTATCAATTAAATATCCAAAAAAAATTAAAATAAAATAATAGTATTGAATAAATTTATAAGAAAATTGATATGATGATGATAGTACAATGAAAGTCTTATTATAAATACCTAAGCAAGAGTGCCCATTCATTAAGAGTCATGTCTTTTAATTGAGACATGTACTTTCATTAGGATGTGTTTCTTAACTAATTATTACAATTTACTTATTGATATGTATGTTTTCATATTTATTACAAATTATGTGTATGGTGTAATCGATGATTATCTTGAGGTGATAAGCTCATTTTAGTTAAATATGTTGTTGAGGCAATTCTTGTATTTTGGAAGTTGTTAGCTTTTCTTTTCAAAAGGAAATTCAAAATGATTAAGCAAATAAGTTTTAGATTCTTGTGGTTTGAAAGCAAGGAGGAAAAATGGTTTGCCTTCGTTAAATTACAACCTATTGCAATTCCAAAGCAAAGGGGTCCTTGGGGATTGAAGAACCCTCATATTTTTAGCAAAAAAATGGTTGTTAGTTGTGTTTGGAGATTTATGGGAGGTCAAGGCTTTGATGCAAAGTTATAGTTCAAAATTATATAGCCCCTGATACAATTGAAGAGTGGGATAGAAATTGAAAAGAAAAATAGCAAATGCTTCTATTATTTGAAAGGTAACATCTTAACCTTCCCTTTAATTGGACACTGCGTTGTTTTAGGAATAGAACAAGTAAACATTGGTATAAAACTTTAGGTTGGCAATGGTGAGGGATACAAGTTGTTTGATAGTTTGATTGAAAGTATTCAAGATATTCTACCTTGATTAGGTTGTATATGTAAAGATAACAACTATATGGAGACAAGAACGAGAATCAACTAAGTCACTTGGGATGGATGGCAGAGATGTAGTTCATTGATATAATTTGATTGGAACTCCAAGGACATGTCATGCAAGAATCAACTACGCTAAGGAAGAGCTCATATGGAGAAAAGCTCTACCAAAGGAATTTATACTTCCAAAATACATTATCAAACTTTGAATGTAGTTGAAGGGACAAGGAAAACAATTTAGTGATGTAAACATATATGGAAATTTAAATGTCTTTTAAAAGCCCAAACATCTATGCAATTGGCTCTAAAAAATAAGGCATCTACGTGAGATGTTTTAGAAAAGAGAGGAAAACAAGGCCCTAGTTTATGTATTCTTCATAAAGAAAAATCATTTATCTATCTCACTAGTGAGGTGTGGAAAGAATTAGAAGTGGGGGTGAATTCATCTCACTAGTTTAAGACTGGGGAGCGAATCATTTATCCACTCACTAGTTTAAGGAAGGTTTGGGGGCAAATTCCATTGATGAAGCTTTGAGTAGGTGATATACTCACCCAACTATCAAAAAGCTCAAAGTTATTCCTTTGGTCTCTTCATTGAGCATATGGCTAGCTTATAACACATATTTGGAGGCAAGTTTGTACTAACCAGAATGAGAGTGTGATGTTTAGAGTATGTCCAATTTTTATGCTTTTACAAAATACTAGAGAAAACCCCTCAAAGATAGATCATTGTGGAACAAATTGACAAAAGTGGCACTTTGGTGGGGTCTACCAAAGGGATTTATACTTCCAAAATAGATTATCAAACCTTGAATGTAGTTTAAGGGAGAGGGGAAACAATTTAGTAGTGGAAACATATATGGAAATTCAAATGCCTTTTAAAAGTCCATACATCTATGCAGTTGGCTCTTAAAAATAAGCCACCTACATGGAATGTTTTATAAAAGAGAGGTGAACAAGGGTCTAGTTTGTGTATTCTTAGTAAGGTAAGTGAAAAATAATTTAGCGAAGAGGCCAACTCGATAATCAAGGTCCAATCAAAAACACCCCTTGAACTTCGAAGAAGTGAGGAATTAAGTTAAATGCTCTTTAATTGAATATAGCAACCTGCCAGAAGGGCATCCAAGATAAACGTGATATAATCAAAGAGGTTGCCAACAAGCTACACAAAAAATTGGACATGTTCCTAGTTGAGGTTTTCTACAACCAACTATACACAAAGGAGGAAAATAATGTTGATAGACTTACATAATGTTACATGAGTTTGGGAATCCACAGTGTGTCTTGAATTACTTGTTTGGCTTGCTCATCATTGTGTGCCCATGATCATGGTATTCAAAATTAATCAGTCTAAACTGAAAGCCAATGAAACCAACCGGTTCATTAGCCCTAGCCATCAAACCAATTCATAAACCTAGTTCTTTGAGCGACCCCACCGTTTTTTTGGTTTGACCAGCCCTAAATAGTCTAGTTACCGATCAGTTTTGTCTTGAACCGGTCGGTTTATTGCCACACTAGCTACGGACCCCATAGAATGCAATTTTGTGAGTTTTTATGTCGTTTTGACAGAAATTTGGGATTGTTTCCCTCTAAAAACAGCCCCTCCAAGAAAAGCATGTCTCCCCTTTCATTTGCCTCACACATTTCAACCCTAGCAACACTAGCAATCAATGGTAATGTGAAATTCTTAAAGTAAAAGTGGCATTTCCTTTATTTTTCATTATCATATTTTTACTTAAATTGTCAACTTTACCATGAAATGACTCAGAATGTTTGAGAGTCGTTTCAACATCATTGGATTTCATATAGAAAAACTAGAATTTTAGAGTTCACTCAAAATTCAACAGAGTTGATAGTTTTCAATATTTCTTGGTTTGAAGGTTTGCAATGTTTCCATTTGATTCTATCGTGTATGAAGGTATGAGATTGGCATTTGAACAAGAGCATGAAACCCTTTAAGAACCTTGATGTTGGTGGCATTGATTTTTGAACTTTGTTGATGTTGGTGGTATTGATTGTTAAACTCCTCTACCATGGCTTTAACAAGAATGTACCATTCACTCAAGGAAAAGTAATTGGTTAGGTTGAGTTCACTATTAAGGTTGAGTTCACTCATACCAAAATCATTGGTTAGGCAAGTTAAATTTTTTCAATTTCTATCATATTATAAGGTTGAGCAATCCAAGTCTAAAGACTTTGAGCTAAATGATGTTTATGTATATTTTGCTATTGATCCCATTTTAGTAGCGTTGAATCAATGATGAGTTTAATGAGTGATCATGTTGATCAGTGATTTGTAGTCTTGATGTCTATTTTTGTTGCTACTACTACCACTATTGCTAAGCTTACAAAAGATTTTTAGGAGTCCTCAAACACTAAGCCGGATTATTTATGTAGCTCATGTTGATGATCCCTTGTCTAGTAGTGGTGATGAGTTTGATCGTGATGAGTGATCATGTTGATCACTGATATGTGGACTCTAGAGGCAATTTAGAACCTCATTGATTATGTATTTTGTTGCTGATATGTATTGCACTTGGTGCCAATTTCATATATTCACCTTTACATGGTATATAAATGAGCAAACTTTGCATATTTTCTGTCTATTGATCTGGTCTGGAATCATGGTTTTAAATCTTAAAAGTAGTTTTCGCCATTGAAAACTAATTATTTCATGTTTTTTTTTTAAGACCGGTTCATTGAGATCTAACCAGTTCCAATTTGAAACCCGGTTTGATAGGTGGACTGGTCCAATCACCAGTTCCGATTTTGAATACTATGGCCATGATATCTAGCATTTTGTTTTAATCAGTTTACAGCAGCAATTAAATTAGAGCTGAAATGTTAAGTTCTTAAGAAGATTTTCGATATTAGGAGAAACTAGTAAGCTATGTTGGGAAATTATGATCTCAACAGCATATCATGAATCCCCAAACATTTTTTGGTATAGATGCACTCTATTCAACCACAGACCTGAGAATAAAAACATATTCTCTCAGATGTTTTTGTATAGAGGCACTCAGCTCAACCCCAAACCTCTGAACATATTCTCAGATGTTTTTATAGGTTGTGGTTTAATGGTTTAGATGGCATGTCACCATGCACACAACCCAAGTTGAGTAGCTGCTGAGTGGATGCTAGGGTGAGATGATGATAATCAGCATGGATTCAACACCACCCCTAAACAAGTTTAAAAGACCATGCGAATGGAGATTGCAATTTACATCCGGCATTTCAGTTCCCTTGGGCATTTTACCACATACTCATGTACAGATTTCAGTTTCGATCTTTTTCCATGTGTAAATTCATGCAACGTTAAAGTGCATTAATATTCATTCATGATTCAAAACCATAACGTCTTGACAGCTTGATGAACAAACCAGGTCTTGACATCTTCGTGAATTAACCGGGCTTAATAGTATAATAGTTAACACATTATAGTTGATTGACCACTTCCTGAAATGCTGGACTAAAATTAATTACTGGTAACATGTGGATAGATGAAATAAAATATTGGTAAATAAATGGTAGACTACAACAAATTTTATTTTTCAGAGTTGTTTTTCTAATGTGCGCAGATAAAATAAATTATTGGTAGAATCATCCGAAGCTGAAAATTTATTGTGGAAGTAATGGAAGGTGCTATATAGCGTATACTATATACAATAGGGAAAAAATAATAATTAGTGCAGTAACCTTCTTACATCTCCTGAAACGGGCATGGATCATAGCATAAGGTTATCTACACAGGTTAAACTGGTCAAAGTTAGCTCTGTCTCGAAGCTACATTCTGCATAACAATCAGTGTTGGCATTTAATAGTCCATAACTCCGCCCAGTGTCACAGACAGATGAGCTCTCTGAAATGCAGCTTCAGAGTGGGAACAAATATGTTAGTAGATTTACTAGATTGTATCTTGAAACCACATCCAAGATACATGTTTTGGACAACAAAATTCTCTACTGTCATCTCACGTTGCAGCACTGAGCCTTTCCTTTAGAAAGCTTGTCCCACATACATATCATCTGTCTTGGTGACTGGTAATGTGCAGTGTAATAGTCATCGATGCACCCAAACTGGCAGAATTTCCAATCATGGGAGTATTGAACGGGGGTTGATGCATTGAACTGCTCTACCCACATCCCCATGCTAACATCTTCCATTTTGAACAACTGCAGGAACGCAAAAACTAGGGTCAAACAATAGAAAAATACAACCAAATAACAATAAGAAATTTTCAGGGAAGCAATTTACCCTCAGAGTCTGATTCTTGTGCTGAGATACAATAAAGTTTGCAATGTCTCTCGTTATGATATATCCAGGTCCATTCGCATAGGGTGGGTAGTCATCCTCTGGCCATTCCTGAAGAACAGAAACGAGAAATATGAATCAGACGAATTTTGAGTCCCTTTCACCATAGGAAAAATATGTTTCTTGGTCACAATAATGAAGATAACTATTTCATAAAAAACACACAGAATGAAATCCCGAGTAAACACATCTAGAACTAATTATTTGTTAGGGAAAACAATCAGCTAACCCTAAAAAACTAATATATAAATTCTCTGAAGCACAGACAGACGCCTACAATTGTCCAAACAAAACATTTTATTTGTAACTACTCGAGCAACACCCCAATCATCAAAAACTAATTGATTACCAAACATAGGATAATTTTAAAACAATTCAATACCTCATATGTGACAGCCCATTTCCCTACTCTGAGGGGCTTGTGAAAGTAATTCAGGTTGCCAATGTACAGAGGTTTTCCATGAGACAATCTATTAACCTCCTTCAGTACAGCATCGATTCTTACAAAATTATCATCATCGCATTTCATAACATATTTAGCAGATAACCTCCGAACCTGCATCCAATTGGAAATCTCAATTGACAGACTTAAAAAGAAGGGAATTCATAAGTTCAAATTTTTATAGCACTAACTATAGTCATGCGTTTGAAAAGACAAAGTAATATGAAACAATACAGCAATAGACAAGTCACCACAACTAGGAAAATCACTTACACCATATTCACATAGTAATATGAAACAATACAGCAATAGACAAGTCACCACAACTAGGAAAATCACTTACACCATATTCACATATTGCAAGAGTCTTCAAAACTACGAGCTCATAATTGTCCATGAACGGCACAATTACCATATCACCATAAAAATCCGCTTCCTTCTTTAACTGTATGTTTATTTCCTTCCTTGCATTCTGTAATGGTGGATGAAATTTAGTGTTAATAATAAATACAATACGATCAAAATTCCTACGAGGTTTGGTAAAGTTAGTTTTCAATAAGAAAAAAAAGGGTTTTCCTGTTATGGCCCCATTACTCTCTGTAATTAACAAATATATAGAATTTAACTATTTGATCAATTCCATGTGTTTAGTTAGCAACTTAGCATAGATCACATCACATGATGATATAAGTGATATGTGCCATGTTGTTATTGCAGTTAGAATGGACCAGCTTGAAGTTCAAATCATGAGAAGCAAAGAGGTTTTGTAGTGGTCCCACTCCTTAAATTACTTGTGATCCCATCCATGCCTATCATAGATCAATCATCATACTATGGTTGGGTGTAAAGGTTGTTTGAGGGCTTGCTCAGAGCTGACTTTTAGCTTGGTTAAGAGTGTGTCTCTAGTTAATTAGGAATAGTATGCTTTCATAAGTGACGCAAAGTTGGTTCACTGGGCTGTGCTCTGGCAGAAACTTGGAACAGTGATACCATGACCCAGGTTCAAACCCAGGCTGACATGTTCCACAAATAGGAGCCTCTTGTCATAGTGGCTAGCAACATTCTTTAAGCCAATAATGGCAACCTCTCCTCAGTTGGAAATAATAGAGGAGAGACTGCATTGTAACCACATAAACAAAAACAAATCAAAAAAATGACAGGAAGCATTCCAATATTAAAGCAAGAAAGATATGCTCAAAGTTGCATTTGTTATCATCGACATCTTGGAGTTGGCAGGTTCCTTCAAGGAGATTCCCGTTCAAAATCTCTCTTTGGTATTCTATGAAATCCTCTCTATACCTATCTTTCCTTCATTTACAAAGGTTCTCGTGAGTAAGGTTCCCCATTTGCTACTATTAAAGTTAGTTGGATATTCTGTGTTTTCTCTTGGTCCCATGTCTTATGCATCATTTTAAGACAATTATCTTCTTTGATGATAAATGATATGCCCCTATGTCATAGTATTTCCTCATAATTATATTGATATGCAGTGAAGTTCAACAGAGACAGTTAAATGACAATTAATTTCATCACTCCGTTAACTCTTTTTGAAAACAACCTAGCGGAAAGAAATGTACAGTAACTTACCAAGGCAACAAAAAAACGAGCCACAACATTCGAAGATCTAACAAGTTTAGACTGCATCCATGTTTGTCTGACAGCCATCCGGTCTGCAAAGTGGTTGCCTGCAGAGAGTATCCCAATGAAAAGATCCACGGGGCCTTCAGGCAAAGGTGGAGCTCTCCATTTTTCTGACATGTCTAGAAGTCTTTGAGGTGAAAAGCTTGGATGTGAGACAGGCAAGGAAGCAGCAACAACTGTATGCACATCAATGTCACCATTTACAGAGAAGCCAGTGGCATCTTCAAGCACAAATCCCTGGTCCAACCACATATAAATTTAGTGCATACATTAATTTATACTAATGCCATAAAGTTTCTTGAATCTGAAAAGAATTACTGTACAGCACTGGCTTAACATGGACGAGAATGTGGAGACAATATAAAAGCAAATATTGTACTCTAAAGGGTTCTTCAACTCACTGTTCGATAAGGAAAAGAGGTCACATGCCTCCCGTCCACATTCACATGATAACCTTCCAAACCTGCACTTAATGTAAGAACAAATAATTTTCCCTCCACAAATGCATATGGCCAATCAATTGATGACGACTTCTTTGCACGCCCCATCAAACGATTCAGCCACCATGTAGCCTTTTCTTCTTTCCTATCATCATTATCAGTAAGCCACTTTTCACATTTGGGAAGTCCATCAACTGTCAAAATGCACAGAATTGGTCAGATACAGCCTCCAAATCCCAGTCGAATTGCATTTGGCATCAACTTTAAGTTACATATCAATGGTAAATACAACACAAAAAAGGATATTTCCCACACAAAAAGTTTCAAGCATGATTTCCTAAAATATTAGGCCATGCAGCTTTTCTTTGTTGACTGTACAGGGTTATGAATGATGGGTGAAACAAAAACTGATCTCAAAGGCATGAATAAATTGAAGTTCCTCAAAGCTTTTCTATGCATTTATTGCATCCCAATACTCTGGTGTCTTAACATTAAAGCTCTTAGAGGGAATTGGGGTACACTAGTTCCTCCTCTGGAACGATGCGATATCCAAATCCTTCCTGGACGAAATTCTACCTTGTGCATTATGCAACATGGTATACATGCTATGATATCAGAGAGAATATTGTGGGAGAGGGATGGAGGGAAATTGTTGGGCTTTATCCCTAGAAGATGGGTGTATAGAGATTGAATTTATAGTTCAAGATTGGATAAGTTTGAATTGCTGTCCGTTTTAATTTTCTGAATTTTTAAATGGTTTCTGAATAATCCAGTTTAAAACCTAATTTATTCATAAATCACATAGAAGATACACTGATAACTTGAAAAGAGTCAACACCAATGCAGCAATGGAGCAATGAATCACATAAGGTCCCAGGCCCACCAACAGTAATTCCCAACACAAATTGTACATTCAGACCTCCAGCTTAGTGGATAGAAAGAGAGATTAGCCTGCCTTCAATATAATAGATATCATATACAATTGTCACATTAGTAACCTTGTGATTTTGAATTTTCTTCAAATGTTCATTCAAGCCTCTGGAAAAGCATGAGCTTAAGTCTATTTTCACAATTTTCGAACTGCACTCTAGAATTGTAATATTGTGCACTGATTAGTTTGGCAGATAATCAAAATTTACAGATGGCAGTGTCTATTGTGACAACAGACTATCGACTAGGCAAAGAGGAGAAATCTGTGAATGCAGGGTCTCAAATTCCATCTTCAACGGCAACACATTTGCAATAGTCATTAACCAAGCAGACAGTCATTTGGATTTCATGGTTGGAGTATCACTGAGATTATCGAGGCTAAAGAGAGAAATTGGTTTGTTATCATTTCAAATTTTTGCTCAGAGAGTGACTGCATTATCCAACCTAAACAGAGAAATCACTGGTGGCAGTGATTATCAATCCAGTCTAAAGAGAATATACTCTGGATACAGGTATCAGGTTCCATTCTCGTAAGCAGCAGACTAGCTACTGTTGGGCTTCTTGTGAATAGTTGTCATTTGGAATTGTGCTTGGACAGCGACAGTTATTCATCGAGGCTAAAGAAAAAGAATAGCACCATAAACCAGGCTGGCTTAGGTCTATTGTTTGGATGTGTGCTCGAAGGGTGGCACTGTGGCAGTGATGATTGAGGTTAAAGAGAGAATTCTGTTGTGGACCATGGTAGTGATTATGCAGGTTGAAGGGAAAATTATCTGGATGCAGGTTTCAAGTTCCAACATCTTGGCTACTGTTGGGATTCTTGTGCCTAGGCCATATTATGATTTTGTGCCAGCAGTGATTATGCAGGCTAATGATGGAGTTGTCCGTTTTCACAATCCTACAACTGTGTTGGACATTGTTAACCATGCTGGCTATTGTTTGGATTTCATGCTTTAAGGTTGGCAATGACTGTCCAGGCTAAGAGAGACTTCTCAGGATGCAGGTTTCAAGTTCCATTCTTGACAACAAGACTCTAGCTACTGCTAGGAATCCTGGACTAGGTGTCTATTATCAGCTTCTACCTGCGTTGGACATTGTTAAGCATGCTGGCTGTTGCTTGGAATTTGTGCTTTTAAGATTGGCAGTGATTATCCAAGCTAAAGAGAGAATTCTTAGGATGCATGTCTCAAGTTCCATTCTCGACAACAAGATTCTAGCTACCGCTGGGAATCCTTGACCTAGGTGTCTATTATAAAATTCTATCTGTGTTGGACTTTGTTAACCATGCTGGCTATCGTTTGGATTTTGTGCTTTAAGGTTGGCTGTTATTATCCACGCTAAAGAGAGAATTCTCAAGACGCAGGTCTCAAATTACATTCCTGACGACAAGACTCTAGCTACCGCAGGGAATCTTGAACCTAGGTGTCTATTATGAGCTTCTATCTACTAAGTTATGAGATTAGGGTATCTATTCTGTACAAATCTTCCGAGACTTGCATTTGGCGTTGTGCAATGAAGAAAATACAAACTACCTAGGCTTAGCCGACAAAATGAGATAGCACATAATTGGCCACTGACCACTGGACACACTAACACGGTAGCTTTTTCTCAGAGAATTGAACCCAGGTCTCTGTAAAGAGAGAAAATTTAATTTACGGCTTGACGTACTCGCATCTACGCTTGCCTAGCTCAATTCTTTTCCAAAATAAAGGCCCTAAAAGTGCTTAAATACCTGTTTCATCATCTTGCGAGCCCTCACACCTCTGTTCAGATCCCCACTGCATCCTGTAACACGTATTCTGCTCTACAACAGGTCTTCCAGTCCAATCTCCTTTTAACCTCGGATTAAAGTGCAAAATCCTAGGTGGAGCCTCCCCAACAACGGCCTTCAACCCCTGCAGTTCAAGTGCAAACTGAGAAATCAACACCGGGGGATCCCCCTCCTTCAATCTAGATATCGTGGAATCATTTTCCAGGTGGGCGTCCCTGGGCCTTCCCACCAACGTTATGGAAGAACCCAATCTCAATCCACAGGGGAGAAGCATCATCTTCCCTGCTTCCGAAAATTTCCTACTGCTCATAGTAATCAATTGAGGGCAGGACTCATTCTGGCGGTCCTCGGTTCTAAACCCATCCTCCGCATAGACTTTCACATCCTTCCATGCCTTCAATCCCAGACCCCATGCTTCCATTGCTGACCTCTCTATATCGGTCAAGTTTCGGGATTGATTCATCTGTACAGGAGCTTCCATTAGGGAGAAGTCGTCCTTATAAGGCCTGAGGGGGGCCTTTTTTATCTCGTTCTGCTTTTGCTGAAGGTGATAGTCCTTATCCTCAGACTGAGAAAAGGTCTTACGTCTTAACAAATAAACCCCGTCGAAAATCTCAACTGTGGAACCAGACTTCAGCGATTCAAAGCCGAAAAGCAAAAGATACAGAACACACACAATCCTGAAAAAACGGACACCGGATATCTCAAATCCTGGCTTCCTCATCTCTGCTATCCCCGACCCAACTTGAAGGGCTGGCTATTCTGCGAAAATCCCAATTGGGTTTGGATGTTAATAAAGAGGAGTGGAACCCAAATGGGTCAAAACAGTAAACATGGACTGATGTGCCAAAAGACCAATTGGGTTTGGGTGTTAATCAAGTCACGAGGAACCCTATGGCCGAAAATCGCAAAGATGGGCTGCTGTGCAAGAGAATTCCACACCAAATCAAACGCACGGAATGAGAATAAGAAATGCAGTATTTAATGGCCATTGCACTATGGAGAACGTTGTCTTATTCCCGCCTAATTCCTCATTTTCTTGTATCCCAACATTTAAACTTGACCATGTTCTTACTGTAATTTTTCGCATTGGAGAATCCAACGTACTTTTTATTTTTTTAAGTTGACAAAGTCTTAATTTTTTTCATTTTTTATTCTTACATGTGGGTGTTGCGTTCACGTTCTCACTGTAATTTGCATTGGAGAATCCGACTTAATGTTTTATTTTTTTAAAGTTTACCCCGAGTCTTATTCTTTCATTTTTTTTACCCTATCCTGTAGGTGTTGCATCCTATTCTTGTGGATTCTTCGTCTCTGGATGGGTGAATTCATTCCGTGAGAGGGGATTGACGAGGGCATGACATTTCGTGAGTGAGGAGGGTGGGCAAATGGTGAGATTATTTCGTAAGTGAAAGGTTGATAGGGCATATACGGATGGCAATTTCATTCCGTGAATGAGGCATTGATAAGGGCTTATATGGATGGTGTGTGAGTGAAGGGTTGATAAGGAAATATATTGATGGTGATTTTTTGACGAGTTAATAGTTGCGAGTTGGAAAGAATGATTTGATAAAGAAATATATAGTGATTTTCTTTCCTGAGTTGACAAGGAAAGTGTTTTCTCTGGCAGAATTTCTTAACTAAGAGTATTCATATATTAATTGCCAAGCGAAAAAAAGTTTTCTCTTGCAGTTGTTCTTAAAAATAATAGTCATAGACTCCTATATATTATGCAGTTTCTGCCAATGATAATATGTCTATGTTAAAGAGCCACAAATCTGATAAGAAATTGACAAAAAATTTAGGTATGAGCAAGACTCTACCATGATTTAATATCCATGCAAAAATTTGGCGAAAATTTTACACGAACAGAATTCCATTGTAATCCAATATCGATGCATGGTGGAAACATTCCCTTGGGAATTTTGCTCAATTCTAATCTAAGTTATGAGATATGTTTTTGAAGATTTCCAAGTACATCCCATACAAAAATACGTCGAGAATCGAATCTGGGTCAGTTGTGGCAAACTCCCACAAAATCTATTACCAAATTGCTACCCATCTGACACGAAGACTAATCTGAAAATTTTGAAATGAAGAGCCATTCACAGGATTTTAAATCAGAGCAACAAAAATCCCAAGGTGATTGGGGCAAAATAATTAAAATGGACTTAAGCACGCTGTAAAACAAAAGCTAATTAGCCATTAAGATTTCTAAGAAGCAGGTTAAATAATTCCAGGATGCCATAACGCAAAAGCTAATTAGCCAAAAAAAATATTGAACATGGGAAAGTGAGATGGGTTGGGAACCCTGAAAAAAAAAGCAGGCAGTTATTCGGAATTATATAGGACTAACTGGCATTAAATCTTATGCAAGAAGTTAATACTAACTTATCTTAAATTTAAATATCTTCTTAAAATCATTGATAGTTTCAATATCCTGCCTTGTGGATCATCTTTGACTTGTAATTGTTATCTATGTAATGCTACTTACTACAGTCACATAGGCCATGTTACAGTTATCTTACTATAGTGACATGCCTATGTTGAGATTTTGTTCTACATTAATTCTTCTTTTCTTCTCTATATGACGAAGAGAATAGTGGCCTTCCTATGTTAATAACTCAATTTCAAAAGCAAGATTATAGATTTCCTGGTCTCTTGTGAAGGTCTCTGAGAACAACTCTATTAGAACCATTTGCAAATATTTATGACATTATTTCTTATAATGTTAGGATTTTAATATGATTGGAGATAGTTCTAACAAATTCACGGGCCATACTTTTGCTTACCTCCTTGACTATTTCTTCAGCTTCTAATTGCTTGTAGGGCAGTGGTTATATTGGCCTTTTTAGCAAGTTGATTAGAACTTAATCTCCTTCAACTTTGTATGGAGGAGATCCCTACCATTCATTTTGGTTAAGGAATCGTGTCTACCTGTAAAAGGTCTCAAGCTTGATTCCCATGCTTCGTGACATTCCTGTGACATGTGCTGATGTTCTTGGAGGAGTTAAAGACCAACGATGTGAAAGAGCATATATGCTGCCTCAACGTGCATGTCAATGACATGTCAGCCACAATGTTTGATTGAGGTTCAACATATCTTTTTGGTTGAATGCCAAACTTGACCAGGTCTAACTTTCCAAGTAATGGAAACACAGGATTGATACAATTAAGTTGAGCTTACTACATCTGTGCAATGAAATCAAGCCTATTTAGTTGCAGGAATCCACTACAAGTGAAGCTTGACCATGCCATTCCCATGTTTGAAGAGAAGATCAATGCTAAGGTGCTCAACAAGTGGTTTAGCACACTCCTGACCAACTTTGAAGCCACTTACTTCAACAATACAAAGAAGATGAAGCTTTCAATGATGGAAATGTCCCTAACTGCAAAAGCTTGGGGGGGAAAGCCAAAACTAGCGATGAAAAGAGCATGGTGGGCCTATCAAAACAGGGAATGTTATAAGGAAGGAAATGCACAATAAGTTGTATCCACAGAGGTACAATGAAGATCAATACATGAGATAGCATCATTGTGCCAACATCGTGATTTTTCAGGGAATGACGAAATAAATATTCCATACTCTTAGGATCGCTTACATATTAGAGAGGAGGAGCCCCACCTTGTTCTCGAGTTATATCAAAGCCGATTGCACTGGTCTGTTAATTCTGATGTCAAGTTTCTATTAGAGTATGCTTGAGTACATACACATGTTTTTGTTAAAAAATTGAGCAGAAGCACAAGTCCAAGAATCACACGAATCCTCCAAGTAACTATAAATTGCAATATATATAATTGTTCCTTATATCTTTATATTTGTATGTGTTGTACACATGTTAGAGTGGATTCTCTCTCTCTAGGATTTTAGGACTTCGATATACCTTTAGAAAATGTTTATGGCAATTAACTTGATACATCTTCTTTAGTTCAGGGTTGATAATGAGATACATGGAGAACTGACGCCATTTCCCTAATTTGAGGTTCATAAGGAGATATATGGAGAGTTGACTTTTCTTAGTTACTTTTCAATCAAGATTCTAGTAGAACAAAATGTAGGCACCCAAACCAAAGATTCTAGTAGAACAAAATGTAAGTACCCAAACAAAAGATTCTAGTAGAACAAAATGTAGGGTTTAGGTACCCAAACCAAAGCAGTTGCAGAGATGTAAAATAAAATAAATTTGAATTCTAAGCAGAAGAGATTGATTTTTTACCCATAATTTTTTTATATATTGATACTAGCTAGTGAAAGAAGTTGTGCTAGTGTTCATCTTCCCATATGAAGTTACTATGATACTTGGTGTTCTACTCTACTCTTCAAAGAAAAATCTCTTTGGCAACTAAATGCTTGAACTTTTAAGACAATTTATCCATATAAATATGTCTCTGCTGTGCCAATTTCTACACATAAAAAAGAATTACGTGACATCAAAATAGCAAAAAAAAACGTTTATACCATTATCAAATTTCAATATGGGTAGACAGAGAGGGGAGTGGGTAGACAGAGAGGGGAGTGGCGTGTTATAAGTTATAACTTATAATGAATACCTTAATAAAGCATAGGAGAAAAGGCATGTGCTGAGGAGGTTCACTATTGAAAATTGTGCACAAGTCAAGGCCATTAGAGACCATGCATGGTTTGTGCATACCTTCATAGCCTACTGGGACCTATACTAATCAGCTTGAATGTAGGAGGATAGCATGACAAAAATTTTGCTCTTTTCCATCCGGCAAAATTCCTGACATGGTTTGTGCAGTACTTCATGGCTTAGTGGGAAGTTGGGAACCCTATACTCATCATAAGTGTAGGATAATGGGCCAACATTCCCCCCTTTTGTATCTGGTGAGATAACAGGAGGCCAAACTCGTGACTTTGTATGGAAATCTGGCAAAAATTCATTTTGTTCGATAAATGTTAAAATTGCACATGTTAGATCCACAGATTGCATAATTTGGGCGCAGTGAGGGGTTTTTGAGACCACTGAATCCATCTGTGCAATCATAACATGCAATTTCATTGGATTTGATGATGAGTTTCATCAAAAGATTTGATTGCTGGATTCAAAGAGAGGACAAATCAGAAAAGGAGCAAACCACTGGCCCATTATTCTGCTCCATTTTGAATTCTCACATAAAGACGCGCTGTTTGCTGTTCAGGATGTTTGAAAGATCTGTGGCTTCAGCAATAGAAGGTTGGTTATGGACGCAAACCTCAGATTATTTGATAATGAAGATTGTAAGGAGCGTTCCATGAAGTTATGGTCTTTGTGTCCAAGTATTCTGTATTTTCTTGTTTTTAAGTGTGACAAGAAAAACACCATGAGAAATTTCACAATAATAACCTTCTTAACAGATAGTCATTTGTATTATGCAGTTACAAAAGGTCGTTTGTACACACACATATATAATGTCAAATTTGAACTCTATTGTATAGCCATATTTAAATTGTGGTATTGCAGGCAATTAACCTATAATGCCATAACATTGACCTTAGTTTCATGAAATCAACCGCCAACTGTATTCAGGAAAAACACAATAGAGCTTAGAACATGCATCCTATGACTGACAACTTTCATTGGAAATTTGAATGCCACCAACAGGCCCAGTCAACATTCAGTTATATTCATCATTTTGTAACCTTTTTTCAAACTCGCAATTTTTTTTATAAAACAAGAAACTTTAGCGTGCACGCATACCTGTTTCATCCTCGGCACTTGATTCTGAGCCCTCGCACCTCTGCGCAGATCCCCACTGCATCCTGTAACATGTGTTCTGCTCTATAGCAGGCTTTCCACTCCAATCTCCCTTCAACCTTGGATTGAAGTGCAAAATCCTAGGTGGGTCCTCCCCATCCACGGCTTTTAACCCCTGCAATTCAATCATGAACTGAGAAACCAACAATGAGGAATCCCCCTCCTTCAAACTAGATATCTTGGGATCATTTTCCATGTGGGCATGTCTGGGCCTTCCCACCAATGTTATGGAAGAACCCAATCTCATTCCACAGGGGAGAAGCATTATCTTTCCTGATTTCATCAATTCCGAACCGCTCAGGGAGATCGAATGAGGGCATGACTCAATCCAGCGGTCTGCGGTTCCAACCCCGTCCTCCACAAAGGCTTCCACATCCTTCCATGCCTTCAATCCCAGACTCCATGCCTCCATTGCCGACTTCTCAATCTGGGTCAGGTTCCTCGTCTGGTTCATCTGCAGAGTACTTTCCATTAGTTGGACAGAGTCCTTGTGAGGCCTCAAGGGGGCATTTCTTATCTCATTCTCATCTTGATGAAGCAGATCCTTGTTATACCCAGGCTGCAATATCCTCTTCTCTCTCAACAAATACACCGCATCATTATTATTCTCCTCTGTTAAACTGGGCCTCAGCAGTTCAAAGCCGAAGAGCAGAAGATACAGAACACACCCAATACCCAAAAGATGTACACCGCAAACCTCAAATCTCAGCTTCCTCATCTCTGCTACAAGCAAACCAGTCAAAACACCTGAAGGGCACGCTTCTCTGCAAATAAACAAATGGGTTTGCGCGTTAAGTAGTAGAAACCCACAGGAACAAATATGGGCTGCTGTGCCAGGAAATTCCCCGGAATCAGCGGTAGCAGACACGCGGAAAAAGCATACAGAGTCTAGTTTTTTATGGGCACTCCACTCTGGTGAACGTTGGTTTGACTAGCGATCCCAATTTTTTCCAGAATTGCAACGGTTATTGTCAAGCGCACATTCTTATTGGCTACCTCAGCTTTGATGGGAGAGAAAGGGAATCAAAATACTTTTCAATTTTCTTTTCTCCATTAACTCAACCAGGCTTTAGCCCTTTTGATTTTCAAATACATAGGGTGTGTAAGATTCATGTAGATGTGATGTGTGCATGCTCTGGTTGATTCTAGAGGGTGGGCCTTCCCTGCATATTTTAAATATGTTTATCGGTGGCCGACCTTACATTTCTTGCCAGTGCTTCTTTATTAGAGTCTTCTGTCAAAATATCTTCCACGCCAACAACGAAAAAGTCTCTTTTACTGTGTTTAACCTATTAAAAATAAGTAATTTTTGAATAAAGTAATAAATAGTGTGTAATTTTGATCAAAATTTAAAGCGAGTGTGCATAAAATATACGACGTGACAACTCAAATACAATATGAGATCCTCTCAGCTTTAAAGTATGACCTAGTCAAGGATGGAATTTGGGCAAATCGCCAGGATTTTGATTTTTCTGTCCAATGTGCCGTATTCTAGTTAGACTGTTTTTTCCTGAAAATCATGGAAATTGTAGTTATATTTGGAAGGAATTTTTTAAATCTAAATTATAGTTTTGAAATTTCAATATTTTCGGTGCATTATAAATTTTTGATGATTTTGAATTTATTTTTACCATTAAAAACATAATTCAAACATTGTAACTGTAAAAAATTTTGAATTTTTTTTACGGGGATTCTAACCACTTTTAGCTGTCAGTCAATTCCTCCGCCTCTATAAATGACTCCATCAAATATAATTAGATTAAAGTCAAATAAAATGATATCAAAATCGATGTTAAAGTTATTAAAACTATTAAATTTGATAAGTATTTCAGATTTGAAATTCTTATAATCTTAGAATTTGATGGGTATTTCAGATTTGAAATTCTGATAATCTTGGAATTTAGACAAATTGACCAGACAATGATGTGTCTGTCAAATATAGTAATATCAAAAAGCTATTAGAATCATTAAAACCATTAAATTTAATGAATATTTCAAATTCGAAATTCTTACATTAAACCTAGTTAATAACAAAAGATCTGATATAATATCTATTCCATAAAAATAGGCATTAAACTATAAATGATACAGATTTGAAATTTCTACCTCTAGGATAAAAGCAACAGATCGCAGAAGATTTGATGGAATCTCTCGCGAGAATATAACTTAATTTAGAAACAATTTGGTTTGATTCAGAAAATAATCATTTTAAACCTGTGGATAAATTTCATAAATTCCATGGTTTTACTTTCAAGAAATTTGAGCAGGTAACTCAGGTAAGTCTATTTAAATCTCTTGATTTTCTTAAAAGAGAAAAGAAATGGTTGAATTCTCATGGTTGCTTGCAATTCAATGGAGACTTCATGGGAATTCGGTACCTAAGGGCCACAGTATTGTTGGAAATGTTGGTTATCTGCGATCATGCAGGCGCTCTTTGAGGGTATTGCAGTCCCAATCGTGCAATCTAAGGCGGCGTATAGCAATCTGTTTGCATGACTTTGAATGCATGTAACGACAATATAAAATTCGCTAAATTCAAGATGCAAACCGCTAAATTCAAGATGCAAACACAAGATTTCAGCATCAGAAGTTTGATTTTACATAGAAATGTTTGACTCTCTGGGATGCCAGGTGTGGTTTCGCGAGTCACGTTTTTTGTGAGTTTTTTTTAGAAGAAGTTGTATTAATTCGAGATTTACAATTTACATATATTTACAGAAACGAGATTGAATTCACAATGTATATATTCATAGGAGTATGATTTGCACAATATATATGCTGCAGGAGCAGCCGAGCAACATTGAAGCGAGATTGAATTCGCAATGTACATATTTACAGAAACATGATTTGCATAAGCAGCAAGATACATGCTGTAACAGCACCAAGTAGAACTAAGATTAATGTCTTAATGTCTTAATGGAAAACAAAAAGTAAAACTAAAATTAATGTTTTGCTGGAAAACAAATACTTACAAATGAAGTTACATCTATTACCTGTAGTCTGCCAATTGATCACATGATTTTGGGGACGACTCTCATAGAATCTCGGAATGATGGATACCTCCCATCATCACCTATTAAATAGAACAAAATATTGGAAGGGTAACCACATGTACACACTCCATATGTCTGCATGCAACTTTTTTTCTTGTTTTATTCTTTACTTTTCTTTTGATTTTTGGCTTTCTTGTTTTATTTTTATTTTTTATAATTTTCTTCTTTTATTTCTATTTATTCTTATTTAGAGCTTAAATATGGTTATTACTATCTTTATTTTTATTTTTATTACTTATTTCTTTTATATAATTTTTAATATCATTTATTATTTATTATTCTTAATTATTTATTAGCAGTGATTATTTATTAGTTTTATGATTTTGTATTATATATTTATTATTTATATTAAGCGATTTAATTATTATAATCATTATTTTTATTAAAGTATAGTTTTGTATAATTTTTATTAGTTAATTATTATTATTATTACACATGCAATGAGTGGTTTGAACCCAAGTAGAGAGGCGACAAGGTGCCTAAATGCATAGTTATTTTAATAAAGAGATTTAAAAAAAAATTAAAAAGTAAGTAAATAAAATTGAGTTGTTTTTAGTGTGACTTTTTAGATTTTTTGGTTTTGGAATTTAAAAATTTAAGGTGAAATTTTGATTTGTGTTATTTAAACTGTTTTTTTATTGTATATATGGATTCAGCAACTTGAAAAACTTTTAGGGCACATGGATTGTGGAGGGATTATCTATCAAACTTATGATTTCAATAAATTTCAACCAGATTTAGAAACCAGAAAAACCCACAGAAAAAACTTCTAAAAAATCGCACTAAACAAAAAAAATTATGGAAAATAAAGTAGATGAAGCATTGGAAGGAAAAAAAAAAAAAACTAAAATAAAGACATTCATATCAATATAGTTATTGTAAGATACTATGTCACAACTTTAAGAAATACAAATTTAATAATCTACTTTTTACCCAAATTTGAAGATGTGGTATAATTTAGAAATTTAAAATTTAAGGAAAAAAATAAATCATTTAATATTATTTTAATTTCTATTTTGGTGAATGGATAAATTAGTTGAATAAAAAAAATTTAAAGAAGACAAAACAGTGGAATGAAATGAAAATTAGTCATGGTTGGAGAAAAATCCATAAATACATTGAATTTTAAATATGATACAATAATAAGGTAGAAAAATGATCCCAAAAAATAAATATTATATATTATATATAAACTAAATTTTATTAATGACTGAATGGCCAATAACATTTAGAAAATGATCCCAAAGAAATAAAAAAAATAAAATATGAGTAAAAATTAAAATATGCAATATTCTATAGAATTCTTCAAATTTTCCAAATTTTAGATCCAAACACAAGAATTCTCAGCATTAAAATTTTGATTTTACATAGAAATGTTTGACTCTATGAAAACCAAGTTTGGTGAGAAAATTGATGATAAGGAGTTCAAGTGATAATCTATGAATGGTTGTTATGATGCAGAAATGTTAAAAATAAAATAAATAAGTAAATGAAGTATGGAAAGCAAAGTAGGTGAGGTATTGGGAAGGGAAAGAAAAGACTATGTTACAATTTTTAGCAAATACAAATTTGATAATCTACTTCTCACCTAAATTTTAATCCAAAGAAGTTAAGAGCTGGTACAATTTAGAAATTCTAAATTTAGGAGAAAAAAAAAGCATTTAATATTATTTTAATTTGAAAAAAATAAAGCATTTAATATTATTTTAATTTATGTTTTTCTGAATTGATGAATTCATTGAATAAAATGAAATAGAAAAGAGAAAGAAATGAAAATTAGTCAATGAATAGACCCTGTTCAAGAAGAACTCGTAAATACATCATTGAATTTTAAATATGATACAATAATCATGGAGAAAATTTATCTCAAAAAATAAAAAAGGAAATATATGAGTAAAAATAAATATGGAATATTATATAAAATCCAAATTTTATTAATGAAGAATGGCCAATAACATTTAGAAAAATTACCCCAGAAAATAAAAAAAGAAAGATATGAGTAAAATATAAAATATTCAATATTCTATAAAAACCAAACTTTATTAATGAAAGCAAACAACACTACATGTTCTACCCCTCACTCTTCTGATTTGGAATTATACTCTATTCTAAGAAAGAATTCCAAGAAAGAGTGCTCTAACATTTAATTTAATAAATGGTACTCTTGTTAAGGAAAACCATAATTCAACTCAATAATCATATTAAAGAATTGAATAAATTGACATCTTTGCTTAAAATAATTTTATTTACAGGTCGGACATTGAGAATATTTAATGGTCAATATAAATTTTTTTTTTCAACTTCTTCTTTATAAAACAAATAATAATATTATATATTCTATATATTATATAATATAATAATATATGCTCTATTCAATTGAGTTCTTTCTTAAATGGGCTTACTGTTCCATGACTAAGTTTTCACTTTCTTTCTCTCTCTATTTCTTTCTTTCTTTTCTCCAACTATAGAGAAAAGAAAAAAAAAAAGAAATAGAGAAGAGAAAGAAATGAAATTTAGTCAATGAACAGAGCCCTTTTAAGAAGAACTCATAAATACATGATTGAATTTTAAATATGATACAATAATCATGTAGAAAGATGATCTCAATAAATAAAAATAAAAATAAATATGTGCATAAAAAATAAATATAGAATCCGTTTGAGAAGAACTCATAAATACATGACTGAATTTTAAATATGATACAATAATCATGTAAAAAAAAAAACTCAAAAAATAAAAAAGGATATGTGCATAAAAAATAAATATAGAATATTATAGAAGAAAGTCTTTTGGATTAATCACATCGTTAGGATACTAGCTAATGTGGTTCATCCTCAGGACAAGGTGAGAAATCCATCGATCAGGAAGAATAAATAGTAAGGATGCAACATTGCCCAGAGTATCCATCGATCAGGAAGAATAAAGAGTAAGGGTGCAACATTGCCCAGAGTTAGCCGTTAAAAACTAGTTGTTGAAAGAAGTGTTCTTAACCATTAAGGCTATTAAAGTTGTACTCTTGTAGTGAAAAACATATATCCACTAAATAACTCCATATTAAAAATTGAATAAATTGCACATTTCTATCAAATAATTTTATTTAAGATGAACATTGAAATATTTTATTTATGGTCAATATTAAAAAAAAAAATTAACTTTTTTCTATACAAACATATATGGAATTGATATTGAAATATATATTTTTTTGTTTGCTAAGTTGTGTGAGTCTTAAGATGACTCCCAAAGCTTAACCTTTGGCGTGAGAAACCATGACCAAAGAGGCATTTAAGAATTGAAAATCACATCAGAGAACAGAAACATGGTTGGATTTTTACCCAACAGTTTCAAATGGTGACCTTAACATCAAGAAATATCTTAACAATACAGCCCATCATTGTCTATTCTAGACTCATGGCCTATTCATCAAAATATATTAATTTACATAAATATTTAAATAATTTATTTAAAACCAATCTTAAAATATTTTTACAATTAACTACAAATTTCTAAAAGAATTTGTTTCAAATTCACCAAACCTAATTAGTTTCCACCCAACAACAATGACAACCTACATCCTACATCCCATGCCATGATTGTGGCCACGTGCACCAGATATGTAAATGTCCAGCCAACTAACAAACCGGTGTCTTCAACATTCCCCTACAAACATTTTTTTAGCATTATTCTCCTTCAATTTTTGTCCGTTTTTCCTTTAAAAATAAGTGTGCACCCCAAAGAAAGGATAAGAGGGACCCTCTCTTAATAAGTGATATTGGATTTCCAATCACAAAATATTATTATTTTTAAGACATCTTGCTCTTTTATGATATCCTTTTCATTTACATATTTATGTTAGTAAAATTTGTCCCGGTAATGTTAATATTCCATTAAATTTAAGTACTTTATTAGGAAATGAGTAGTAACGGACAAATTAAATTATCTACCTTTGGCTAGATACATGCATGGGCAGTATCATTTTCATTGCGATTCTATAGGAATCATGCCAATCATTAGATGCCAACTATAACTGGTTAACTTGCCCATATTTTTTATAACTTGTCCATATTTTATATTTATTTTATATTATATTTTTTAATTATATTTTATGTATACTCCTTTGTTTTTTAGTTATATTGTTTGGTTTATTTTATGTATATTATAGTTTTGTTGTTATTATTTATGTTATTTTATGTATTATAGTTGTTTCGGTGCATTAAGTTATATTGGTTTAGTACATAGTTAATTATTATTATATTGTGTCTTGAAAGTGTAGTTTGTGATTTTGATATTTATCAACATTGTCACAATTAGAAAAAAGTTGTATAAATTTAATTACACATATATAAAATATTTAGATTTGATGAAATTAAAATAACAATTAAAACTTTTAAATTTAAAATACAATTAAAAATAAAAAATAAATTTTTTAATTAATATTAATTAAAACATTTTTATTGGCTCAAATGACATAAAAATATGATTAAATCAATAAAATTTTATAATGATCAATTATTATTTATTAAACTATCTCTTGAGGTGTAAACTTTTTTTAGGCTGAAAAGAGATTTGGTCCCTCTCAGCCCTTGATAGATGTGGAGTTAAGATGGATCTATACTAGTATTATTTGTTTGAATGTGCATGTTCAAAGTTTAAATGAAATGTCATTTTAATTGGATATATAAATGAAAATAAACTTATCTTTTATTTATTACATTTTGTTGATTCAATGTTTAATAAGTTTGAAGTTTTTTATTTGATTCTATTTTCGATAAATAAATATAAAAAACAAATTTGTTATTAATCATTTTGGTTGATAGGTTGTGAGAAGTTAGGTAATAATGTTCTAAGATTATTGTTTGTAAGTAATGCAGTCAGGGGTAACAACATTGCAATGTAGTCAAGAATTTCATCATCTCGTTGCATTTTCACATGTTAAGTTTGTCTTAACTATCATCCTCACATGTTAAGTTTGCTTTAACTACCATTTGCATATCAAGCACAATATGTTGATCTAAATCAGTGGTTTGAACTAGTGGCCTTCAAGTAATCTTACAGCATCAATCTACACTGCCAATCCTTTAAATTGAGGGCATTTCTTATTATATCTCAAAATGAAGAAGAATTTAATTTCAAATTCAAAGTAGCAAAGAAACAATATAAGTGTACTTGGTAATTCCTTGGAACAAGAAGAACCATTGTCACTTCCTAATATCATCAGCCAAATTTGCAATAAAGTAGATTTAATTTCAAATTCAAACCGACCAAGAAGCAAAGTAAGTGTACCTAGTAAGATCTAATTGTCTTTTTTTAATTAGTTTTAACGTTATATATTAAATTTAGATTAAATTTGCATATCTTCGATTGGCCTTTGCTTCTCTTGCTATAATATATGTGAGATAACTACATTTATAAGTATTCTACTATTTACTCTTCTTAATAATATTGGAATGATTTGTAATGAAATGACACTTCTATAATTTTCTAGGGTTTTGTTTATGATGGATAGATGGTGCACCTTATGCATTAGATAGCAACTAGAAATCTACCCATGTTACATTTTATAGTTGCAACCATGCATCTAGCACAATGGGTAACTATGTGTCTAATATAATGCGTAAGTCTACAATGCGACAAAACCATTGAAAATCTAGGAGGATTGTTATAAGCTCAAGAAATTTCCATTGAATTCAGTATTTTCAACTCCATATATTAGTCAACTAATTGCATGGTGTAATTTTTTATAAATGATGCTTTATAAACTGCCATGGATATTCCATTATAATTTTTCCTCACAACAGAATTGATAATATTACTAATGTCTTTAATGTTAAGTTTTAAATTCTAAATCCTTTAATTAGTTGATTTTCCCACTTAGTTAAAATTAGCTACAATATGAGAAATATAATTTACATAAAGAAATATACATACTATCCATAATAGACACAAAGATTTACCTTAGGAAATCCTTAAAGGAGAAGAAGGTGAGGTTGCTCTACTCTCTTTTCTTTGGTATGGAAAATGTGCAAGTATAAAGGTGTAAATACTCTCTTTGGAGTTAACTGAGAGTTGTGGCATGTAAGCTTGCTACAAAACATTAATCCCCTATTTCATCATCCCTAATTTCTCCTTCCTAGTTCCTCTACTCTATAATGAAAAAATACAATGGAATCCCTACTCCTCCCAGTGGCATTGTCCTTTAGTCAATTACAAATTTTGGAATATTCTAAAAATATAATGAATATGAGTGAAGTAAAAGCAATTGAATTCACTCATGTTTGTCAGATTTCAAATTAGGGGTAAGGTTTGACTACCTCAACTCTCAATTGGAGTTACAAGTCAATTACAAATTCTGGAATATTCTAAAAATATAATGGATATGAGTGAAGTAAAAACAATTGAATTCACTCATGTTTGTCAAATTTCCAACTAGGGGTAAGGTTTGACTACCTCAACTCTCACTTGGAGTTACAATTTTGAACCTTCTAGAGTCTTATTCAATGTCCACATATGGCTAGCACCATATGCATGAGTAATGGGTGCTAACATGGCATCCATTCATACCATGGTGATCAACACGGTAGGTCAAATCGTAGGAGGCATAACTTTTGCATATAAAGTCCATTTGGCATAGTTCTTGCAATGTTGGAAAGGTCTCTAAGTGTAGAACAGTGATAAGGGGTCCAACATTGGGGTGATATTTTGGACCCAAAAAAACTTCATCTAAGGCCTCAGAATGCCTCTGGAAGGTTTTAGTTCCCAATTCCCCAAAATGGAACCCATCAATAAAAATGACACTATAAGTTGATTCCTCCATTTTATCCACTCTAAAATCACCAAGATAATGACAAACAATGTAATGATCCAATCTAAATCATACCTCCCCATTTTGGGAAGCTTTTGGTCCCAAAACACTTTACTAAATGAGGTAAGGAATTTTTTCCTCTACCTTCTCCTTAGAGTACCATTTTTCTTACCCAGTAACTTGTTCATTCAACCCAATCTGTCAAAGGTCATGCAACCCCTATCTTGTAGTTCTAGACATCTTCTACAAAATTGTATCATTTGTCAACTCTACCTAAGCATCTAGTGCTAATTCCTCTATGAAAGGTAGGACCTACTCCTCTTCCTTATCTGACATGGAAAGCTCATAAAGTTTGAGATTTTCCACATTCAATGATAGAATAAATGTGTATTTATGGGGGTTCACTGAGTCTATAGGCTACCAAAAGGAACATATCTCATAACCTTGATCTTCTTACCAAGTCCATGTAGTCTTTCCTTCTTCAACTATAACCATACTTTGTCTCCCACTTTGAATAACTTCTTTGTTCTATGTTGATCATGTCTGGCCTTGTAATTTTCCTACAAATTCTTTAGTGTCTTCTCTATGTGGAAATGAATTTTCCTAACCTTCTTAACAAATTATTTTACTCTTAATACAACACCAATGGGATCCTCCTTCACTCCTCTTTGAATAGAGTTCTCAACTTAACGAGAATTGTACCGAGTTCTCATTTTTTAGAGGTTGCATCAAATCATGATCTTGGCACTAATTTTGAAAAGTGTTGATACAACATCACCCTTCTTTTTGGAGAAGTATATTTTGACACTTTAAATTTTATTATGTATTAAGTATGGAAAAAATAAATGAATGTTGGTGATTTTCATGCCAATTTTGAAAAGTGTTGTTACATCATTGACCTTTTTTTCCAAGGGGTATATTTTTTGACACTTTAATTTTTTTTTATGTATTAAGTATGGACATTTTTTTAAAATTTTGGTGATTTTCGTGCTGATTTTATAATGTGTTGATGTAACATCAACATTTTTTGGGGGGGCATATTTTTTACACTTTAAATTTTCTTATGTCTTAAGTATGCACAATTTTTTAATGTTGGTTATTTAACCATTTTTCAGGTTATCTTCTTTTTCTTCTTCTTTTCTTCGTGAGATGTTTGCTTTTTAAGTGTTTTTCAAGTTTGTGTTTTCCATTTTTCTTTGAAATGTTTTTTTGTAATGACGTTTTCAATTTTTTTGCAAAGTTAAGAATAAAATAATAAAATTAATGTTTTGAAATTAGGATTTTTCATTTGTTTATGTATTGTTAATTAATACTTCAATACACATAAAATAATTGTCATTAAAAAAATAATGACTTTAAACACTTAACAAAAAATACACATTTTCCATATAGATATAATAAAAATATATAATTTGGGACTTTTTCACTAAAAATGACATGTCAAATAAAGGTTTTTTTAAGGAAAAATTTAAACCAAAAAAATTGAAAGAATAGCAAATAATACTAATTTTTTGTATTGAAACTTCTCTGATCCATAATGAAGTAAGCAAACACATAAGAGAATTTTTTGGCCAACCAGTTTCGAACCAACAAGTGTGGTTCATCATCAAGGCTAGATGAAGAGGTACACCATGGCAAAGGACTAAACAAAGAGCAATGAAGAGACATAATTTGAAGTAAAGGCTATGTTTGA
>APFE031419189.1:91049-107134 GCA_000404065.3 Pinus taeda
GTGGGCTTAATGGTTAAGAGCATGTGTTTCCCCCTGAGCGGTCACAGGGTCAAAACTAGAGGGGGTTAGAGTATGTATGCCTTCGTAGACTTAACAGTCAAATCATTACACGGAGGTCGGTCCTTTGTCCCACAAACAAAAGGGGTCTTAAAATTCGATAAAAATAATAATATAATTAATTTTGTTGTTTGAGTATTTAGGTTTTGAAGTAAATTATTTTTATTTTATTTTAGATATTTCATTTCATTAAAATTTTCTTTTTTTTAATTATTTTTTAATGTAATATTAACCAATTATAATTCTAAGATTATTTTTTATATTTAAAAATATATTTATTTAGTCAATTCTAACTGTTTTTTATATGAAAATATTTTTTATTTAGTCAAATCTTATAATAGCTAAAAAAATATCTTCATCAGTTTAACTTGATGCCAAGATCTTGTTATTCATCTTGTGATTTTTACCGAAAAAAATGATGTGATTTTACCTAAAATTTTCTTACTTTTCAATATTATATTATTTATCTAAACTACTGTTTATAATATAATATGATATATTATATATATAATAAATAATATTTTAGAAAAGTTTAAAAATAAAAAACCAATATAAGGATAAATAAACATTTTTAAAAATTTTACAAATCAGATAATATTAATGTTTATGTGTCATATTAAAAAAATTAGTAAACTAATTTATATATGTATGTTTTTTATTAAATAATAATAATAATAAATATAAATTTAATAATAATACCTCAATGGGGGTGGAATAACAGGGTTTCACTAGAGCCCAGTAGCATAAACGAGCTACAGGATTATGAAAAACGGTGACAAGTGGGTACGTCAATAGGACATGGCAAAGGGCGTTGGGAAGTCTTTTGAAGCACGGAGAGCGTTATAAATTGGGGCTAGCACCTTGGAAACACTATTCAAAGTCTTATGGTATGGGAGTGGAAGTGAGTGGCAGAAATGACATAGAGTATGCACAAGCTACTAACCTTTGCACACTCATTCCTATGATAACTTTGTGTCATGGTATTGCGTTTGGGAGGTTGGAAGCTAAAGGGGTTTTGGTGTAGAACCAGTGGCGCATGACCTGAGACTTGGGGACTGGTGGTTGCCAGTGAGCTTTGTGTCTCTGGTCTACACTGAGGCATTCTTGGTGGTTAATTTATGACACTTGGGAAAGTGGTTGGGTAATTTTTGCTTTGTGTCTCTGTGGTTGCAAGTGTTTGATTCCTGTTTTATTTCTGCGAGTTGCATCTTGGAGGAGACCCTCATCCTATTCCAAGAGGAGGGAGGTTAACTGGGTAATCCCCTATCTAAGAGATCATGAGCCTATATATTCTAGAAGATGTGCGGTTGAAATTGGGCATGTGTTTCCATTTAGGGTTTGCAGGAGTTAGGTCAACCAACTCCGGGGAGTTGTTGAGAACTTTATTCTACCCAAGAGGTGGCGACACTGGCATTCTGAAATGGTGCACTAGGAGCCAAGGCAGGTTGCCTTTGGTATCTTATTGGTGTGGAAGTGTTAGGGTGGTGTGTGCTAGTATAGAAAAGGCACTTGGTTTTTATCGATCTCTTCACATGGCTACCTGGTGGATCTAATTCAATGATAAGGCAGAGTGGTCAGGCTCAAAGGGAGAAGGGGCCACGTGGGAAACTAGTAGAGTGTGGTGGTCATATTGGAGTGAGGGCAGATGATGATGGGGATGTGGGTGTAGTGTTTGAGGGGAAATTGGCTCATGATAGAGCCCCCTTCCCTAGTCTTGTGGAACAACCTCCCTCCCTTGCCTCTCTAGACCTGCAGATGAGAAATATCACAATAGAATTGGAGAAGATGCGACATCAGTGGCATGAAGATCACAATGACATTATAACCTTCATGAACAACGTGCAATAGAATCAATGTGATATCCTGAATCACTTGGGCTCCATCAAACGTAGATAAAGACGCACCAATGACTGCATCAACCAACTAGATGGGCATCTAGCTCACATGGAGTTTCATTTCCATCGTGATCTTCGCCCTCCAGATGCTCCAGGGGCGAGGCACACTCTAGACCTCCCTCATGTTCCTTGAAGACTATTAGTTACCTCCTTATTCTCTCTATTTTTTGGGCCTTATGGTCATGTATGTTTTGTTTTCTTGGCAAAGTTTGGATGATCATCCTTAGTTTTTGTTTTACTCTTTTGGCCAACAAATCTAGTGGAAGTAAGGCTCAGAGAACTAAAGCTATCATGTTAATCTTTTGTAAAATTTTGTTTTTAATAAATTAATAGAATGATTTTGGCTGACTAATAATAATATAATACTAAGAATTCTATAATAAATAATAATAATAATAATAATAAAAATTTAAAAAAAAATAAGTTAAGAATTTTTTCTTTTAAGATATATAACAAAATTATTGGATCAAGGGTAATTTTCAAATTGACCCCAACTCGCTATGGTGCCAAGGGGCTATCGTCATGGTGCCTAGAGTGGCTTTGGCATTGTGGCTGGGTCGGGTATCATCCAACCATATTTTTTTTTATTTTTTATTTTTTGTTTTAATATTTTTTTTATTAAAAATAATTGTTTTTAATATTTTTTTTTTAATTATTTTATTTGTCTTATTTATTTTATTTTAGTGGTTAATAATATATTAATTTTTTTATATTTTAATTGATGTTTTTTTTTTATTAAAAATGGTTTATATTTATTATTTTTGTAAGCTGGGGCAGTACTCTCCTATTTACATGTCCATTATGTACCCCTCTACGGGGGAAGGGTAGCCCAAGATTTGAACCCAAGACTTCCGGTTCAGCGAGACTTCATTTCCACGGCCCTTGCCAAATTATTAACCGATATTTTATTTTGTTATTATTATTATAGTGAATTCTTCCTCTATCACATTTTTATTTTTATTTGACTATTTATTTTATCTTATTTTCTTTTGTTTACAATTTTTCCTCACCTCTTTACCGTTGATGCTCTTAATTTAATATTTTATCTTTGTGACCATTATCTCAATCTCCGACATTTCATTAATGATAGGTTTCATAATCTCTCACACTTACCATATGCTTGCTACCTAGTCCCTGATTATGGGTGGAGTGTCCACCTGAACAGTTAGACAAGGAAATTTTCTCACACTTACCATATGCTTGCTACCTAGTCCCTGATTATGGGTGGAGTGTCCACCTGAAAAGTTAGACAAGGAAATTTTCCACAATGTTAGTATCCAAAAGATTCTGACAATATATATCAATTTCTCTTATATTTTTTTTAGAAGGATATATTTTTTTTATTTTATTTTTTTGCATTTAAATTTTTTATATTTTACATTTTTGTCTTTCATGTGTTAATTTTTTTTATTATGTTTGAATTTTTTTAGTTTTTAGTTTTTTTTATATTGTTATATGTGAATTTTATTTTTATTATTATTATTTTCTATTTTTTATTTTTTTATTTTTACTTTTTACTCTTTTTGGTTTCTATTTTAATTTTAATTTTTTTATTATTTATTTGTTTTGTTTTTTCATTTTTATTTTTTCATTTATTTTTGTTCCACGAACTATGTCATGTCAATTTGAGAGTTGATTTTCAAGCCTTCGTTATAATGAATCAAGTTTGTCTTGATTATGTGTCAATTTGATGGTGGGTTTTTAAGTTTTCATTGCAATGGGTCAAATCTGCCCCCACTGTGTGCCAATTTGATGGTTGATTTTTAGGTTTTCGTTGCAATGTGTTAAGTCGTCTTAGGCTAAGATTTTAAAAGTGTTATACTTTTAGCATTCAAAAAAATATTTACTCATAGCTATACCCATATACCAATTATCTGCTATGGCAGCCCCGAAAGGAGCCTATAATAAAATGACAGAGATATTCAAAAACTTCATATGGGGAGGACAAAAGGACCAAAGGAAATGGGCATTAGTATCTTGGAAGGAAGTGGCAAAAAACAAGACGGAAGGGGGACTCGACCTTCGAGATCCTTATATTCTAAATCAGACAATGGGTGCTAAGCTATGGTGGTGTTGTATGAACAGAGGAAGCGATCTTTGGAAAAGAATATGGACAGCAAAATATAACATGCCCACTAAAACAGAAATCTTCTAAGGATAAGGGACACACCGAGAGGGTCGACAGTGTGGAATTTGGCTAGCCACAACAAAGGACTGATAAACAGGCATGCGTTTTGGGAGATTAGGGATGGCAGTTTAGCAAGATTCTGGGAGGAGGCCTGGTAGCAAAGGGAAAGATTAAATGAAATACAAGCCCTAAGCAGTCTAGGTCAAGAAGCAGCTGAGAAAGGGATGATCCTAGTGAAGGACTTCTGGAAGATAGTAAGCCAAGATGAAGCATGGAGAACTTGGAAGAGAGCGGAAGAATGGAGGGAACAGATAGAGGAAGAATAGGCAGAACTCTACCAGAAGGAAATGCAGAAAAGGAGAATCCCTACGAGGTCAGGTCCGGACATCCTGAGATGGGGGCACACAATTAAAGTGACCTTCTCAATAAAGGAGGCTTATCATCTTATGAAAAATAGAGAAGCAGAGGATATGACAAAGATATGGAAACAGATTTGGAATAGTGATCCATTTCATATGGCTGGTTGCCAAAGGTCGAATTTTAACCTGGGACCAACTCCAAAAAAAAGGTACTCAAGGACCGCCCAGGTTCCCCCTTTGCAAACAAGATCAGGAAACACAAGAACACCTGTTGAATACATGTACAGAAGCTCAAAAACAATGGGAAAAGGTCAGGTGGCTCTATGGGAAATCCCACAGAGATCAGCAGAGTATTAAAAATACCATCATAACCTGGGGAAGGGGTCAATTTAAAATCCCTGTGGTGAGGAGAGCTTGGAGCCTGACAGCAGGACTGAATATGTGTATGATCTGGAAGGAAAGAAATAGCAGAATCTTCCAGGATAGAGAAATGGCACAAGACCAACTTTGGGAAAAAACCCTAAGCCATATCAGAGAAACCATACTTGCAGATACCTGGAAGGGAGAGGATTGGGAAGTGGAACAGGAAGAAGAACAGATCCTTAAAAAACTAAACTTGAACCAAGGAATGGTAGCACCTCAGCTATGGAAAGAACCTAGGAGGGACGATAATGGCATCAAGCAATTCTCCACCCCCACATATGGTTTCATAAAGCTAAATTTCGACGAGGCCTCAAAAGGAAACCCTGGTCCGGCAGGGATTGGTGGGCTATTTAAGGATGATCAGGGAAGAACAAGATGGATTTACGCAGACAATGGAGGGATCATGAGCAACAACGAAGCAGAATTGATGGCTCTGCACCAAGGCCTAAAAATTGCAATAAGGAATGGCTACAATAAACTGGAGGTGGAAGGAGACTCCTTAATGGTGATACAAGCTCTTAGGAAACTCAACAATGGGACCTCATGGGATTAAGTATCTCGGAGTTGGAGGACGTATAGTTTAATCCAAGAACTGGCAAGTATTTTGGGAAGATTTGACTACTTGATTATTAGGCATGCTAGAAGAGAAGCCAACAAAGCGGCTGACTTCCCGGCGAACTGGGGATGTCAAGAACTCAGGGAGAAAATGGATAACATATGGACAACACACGCAAGAGACTCAAGATTTGAGTAGCTCAGCAGGATCCTTGATGTGGATAATCATGAAGACACGACTCAAAGGAGGCTATGACAGATGGTCCCCGATCGGGATGAGGAGAGGGAAAGGTAGGAATGTCAGAAAGAATCATTACAAGAAGAGGGCGGGTGGATGTGACTGCAAAGTGGAGGAAGCCGCCCCAACAAAACTAATGAAGAAATGACCAGCTCAAACTTCAAAAATCTGGAGTGGAGGTGGTGGAACGTTGATGGATAGCTGGAGTGGCGGCGGTACTGGCAAAGAGGAGGTAAATGCGCAGGGTAATTATAAGATGCTGAAGGCAGGCAGAGGAAATCCCATTGCGGACAGGACGAGGGAGGAGTGGCAAGAATCCAAGCCTGGAAACAACGAAAGGAAGGTCAGCATTCTCTGGTATGTCTTCCCCATGTACTCTGCCTTCTTCTCTTATCACGCTGTAGACAGAATGAAACAGACCCGAAGATGGGGTGCCCAGGAGGTTGGGAAAAGCCCTTTGACTTCTGAGAGAGGCAGTTTTATAAAACTACCCAGGGAAGGGAAACCGGAAAAATTAGAAGTCTATTATAACGCTTATAAATGGAAAAACATTGAGAGCTCTCATGAGAATTATTCCCAGGATGAAGAGGAGAGGAAGCCGGGAATGGGGGACTGGAAAATTAAATGAATTTCCCATCATATGTATTGCAGGTTTGAGGGGTTGGCAGACCTGCTACAGTCGGGGAAGGGGGAGCAGAGCAATACCCAGAGAAACACAGTGAATGGTAGCAAGAAGTGGGGTATAGCCAGAGGTATGTTGGCAAGCAAGGAAGATAATATGAATATGCAGAAGCTAACTTCGATAATTGGTGCTTGTCTTCAGGTAAAAGCCAAACAGGAGATGGCGCGAACAGGCCGAGGAAGAGGTAGAGGGAACCGAGGTCGTCCAAGACAAGGGACTCATGGTAACAAGCCAGCCGAGACTTCCGACAGTCAAAGAAGGGAGAGGAGGTCAACCTTAGCAACAGCTCATGAGGCGGCAAGGGCATACCAAGAGGAAACGGATGAAGACATCCGACGCATTATCCAAAACATGGAGTCTGGTATTCTGGAAGAGTAGTATAGCTCAGAAACGGATGAATGGGCAGAGGTGGTGACAGACTCAGATACACCAGGGGTAGGTTGACCTTATACAGGCAGACCCTGCACATTTATTGGGTCCTCAAAAGATTGTTGGCTAAAGCTCTGGAACAGGTGGCCAAAGAAATGGTGGATATGGCCAATGGGGTTCCAACCTCCAGAAGGAAATGAGGAATCTCCAAGTTATCATGATAAATCAGAATAATAAGCTGGAGGAGGTGTCTCAAATTCTCTCCAGGATGAATGGAGGGGGACCGAGCCAGGAAGCTCAGGAGCAAGCGCCCATGGACATGGACCAATGCACTGGGACCAGGAAAGAATGAGCGTTGTGGATCTCTGGTGAAGTTTGATTTTGTCTTTATTTTAGCTATATGCGCAGTAGAAGTATAATAAGTAGATTCAGATGTATAGTGTATCTAGCTAGCATGGACAGACTAGTTAAGTTCTGCTTTTGGAATGCGTATAACAATCTACGGTGGCCAATAGAACTGGTTTCCCTTCGGGGCAGGGTGAGGCCACCGGAACAATGTATATGGTCTCCCTATTTGAATTAATGAGAAAAGAATGGCACCACCTTTACATACAAATATATATATACATATCTGTATATATATATTATATTAATATGTATGTTATATGTATATGTTATGGTTTTTATATGTATATGTATATGTATATGTAATATATGTATATGTATATACATATATACATATATATATATATATCCAGTGCCTTCTTCTCAATCCTACTTAATGGATCTCCCACCTCGATCATCAATCCCTTGAGAGGCATCAAACAAGGTGATCCTCTTTCTCCTTTCCTCTTTATTATTTTGGTGGAGGGGTTAGGCAGATCTATTTCGGCAGCCTCGGCCAACAGTCTCATCTCAAGTCTCCAGCTATATCCCCGACTCCCCCCCTCAACCCACCAACAATTCGTGGATGATACCCTCCTCATGGGATGCCCCTCGGTTAAGGATGCCCTTGCTTCCAAAATAATCCTAAACAACTTCTCCCTTGCCTCTGGTCTGGGTGTGAATAAGGCTAAATAAAAAATCTTCTTTCTTAACACCCCAAAAGCTATTCAAACTCATATTGCTTGAATCCTGGGTTCCCAGAAAAGTCTCTTTCCTTCTAAATATCTGGGTGTTCCCCTCATTGATAAAACTCTTGCCTATTCGAACTGGGAACCTCTTATCTCCAAGCTCAAGAAGAAAATTTCTAATTGTACTTTCAGGGCATTCAATCTGGCGGGAAGATTAATCCTTGTCCGTTTTGTCCTTCAAGCCATGCCCCTTTACCTTTTCTCGACTATTACGACTCCAAGGTCTATCTCAAGCCAAATCATAACCATCCAAAGGGACTTCCTTTGGAGAGGCAAAGCCATCAATGGCAAGTGGGCTCTGGTGGCCTGGGACAAAGTGTGCTCTTCCAAGCATGATGGTGGTTTTGGCCTTAGAGACCTTGATCTCCTTGGTAGAGCCATGGGTGCTAAGACTTGGTGGCGATGGCTTACAAATCCTACCACCAATTGGGCCATGCTATGGAAGGCCAAATATGCCCCCATGACTCCTTGAACCTCTCTCTTACGGCTCTCGGGAAATCTTAAAGGGTCTCCAATGTGGAATAAGGCCTGGGAAAACAGATCACTGATTCAAAAGCACAGTTTCTAGGAGATTAGCAATGGTCAACATGCTTTATTATGGGAGGATGCATGGGAGAAATGCCCTAGCCTGGATAAAGAGATTTACAAGCCTGTTAAAGAATACATGGATGAGAAAAATAAAAGAAAAGTAAAAGATTATTGGAAAAATATTGAAACTTCTAATTGGAGGGACTGGAAGAACCTCACAAACTATCTTCCAATCCATCTCCATCAGCCTATAAACTCCCTTAATAAGGAGCTCATCAACAGGAAAATTCAAAGGATGGACGATCCGGACATTCTGAGATGGGGCTCCAAACCGGAAGGAACTTTCAACATCAAAGAAGCTTAAAACCTTTTGAAAAATCCGACCTCTACTCAAGTGAACAACAAATGGAAAAAACTATGGAGTAGGAAGCACTGGCTGAAGATCAGTCTCTTTCTTTGGCTGATCACACACAGGAAAATTCTAACTTGGGACAATCTTCAAAAGAAAGGTTTCAATGACCCCTCTGTTTGTAGTCTTTTCCTCTCTAACTTTGAAACGACCAACCACCTCCTCAACACCTGCCCTTTTGCTTCCAACATTTGGTCCTGGTTCCTGTTAGTCTTTGAGACCTCTCACCGCTCCCTTGATTCCATTCACAACACCCTCAAAAATTGGCGCCCAACCTTCTCTAGCCAACCTCTTATCAATCTGGCCTGGAACCTTCTTCCGAGTATTATTTGTTGGACTCTCTGGAAGGAGCGCAATTCTCAAACTTTCAGGAATGCAACCTCCAAGGAGGAGCAGATCATTCACAACATCAAGACAATGATGTGAGAATCTGCTTCCATTGCTAAGGTTTTGGACTCCCCCCACCCTCTAACCGCAGCTGAATGCAAGATCCTTAATCTTCTTGATCTTCCCATCACCGACAATGCTTCTTCTTCCCAGTCTGTTTCAATCAATCCCTCGTATTTGACTATCTGGCATCCTCCTGAACAACCTTTCCTCAAGTTGAATTATGATGGGGCGTCCAAAAACAACCCTGTCTTAGCAAGCTTTAGAGGTATTTTTCGCAATTAGGATCCATCCTGTGGATTTACTATGGTAATTTAGGCCATACCACCAACAATGTAATTGAGCTCCAAGCGCTAGCCAGGGGTCTTGTCATTCCCAAGCAAAACAACTATTGGCCCCTTCTGGTCGAGGGAGACACCATTGTTGCTACCCAAGCTTGCCGAAAACTGCAACAAGGCTGAAGGGTGGCTAAAGTCTCTACTGGATGGCATCTCAACTGTATTCTTTAGTGAATTAACGACAACATAAAAGAAGAAAAAGGGGTTTTGTTTCAAGCGATCAAACGAAAGGCCAACAGCATGGCCGACTACCTGGCCAACCAGGGGGTAAGTACCCAGGATCGGCTCGTGTCTCAGGAGTGGAATTCTTTCGAACCTGAAATCAAGAAGGTGTGTACCATGATCAATATCAATGACCTGCACAAGGCAGGTGCCATATTGTAGCCGCCCAATTAGCCTATCCATTATGACAGAGTACTCATTTGAAGATTTATCACGTTCTCTGAGTACAGGTCAATCCTAGATCAGATCTCCTTGGCCCGTTCCCCTGCCCTGCAGTTATTCTCCACCTGATCTCATTAAGTCGATCAGCATGTGTCTTCGCTTCCCGCCTGCTGCTAGCCTGCGCTCACATGTATCCATAAATACCCCCCACCTAACTCTTTTTCCTCATTTTGCTACTGAGTTTCGCTATCGTCTGACCTCCCTCTTCCCAGCCCTGTTCTCCTACAGAACCTCTCGGTGCAGGTTCTGTGACCTTCCCATTCAGATGCTTAGTCTCCGAATTGCCCCCATTCCCTTTGAGCTTAAGCACCTTGTCATGGCCCCTCTTTGCAGGCATCCTCCCCCTCCTCCTATTCACCACAGCTGAATTTCCCAGTGGGAGAACCCCTCTCATCACCCTATTACCAGGGCAGAGTTTCAAGCCAGAAATGCTGCTTGTCACTTCAGGGATATCACCCCAGAGCCAATGGTACGCCTGAACGACCAATCAATATTGATGACTTTTTCAATGATGATGATGATATGTCGACTCCTTCAGGTTTGTAATTTTCTGTTTCTATCTTGTTTTGGCCTGCTCATCAGGGTTTTTGTTGTGTCGAGCCTGCATGCTCACAGTTGGAATTCTGCCCTTACTATCGGTCTCCCCACCTAGCATTTCTTCCCCTGTTTTCTTTTTCCCTGGGTGTGGGATTGATCTCGTGTTTTTCTAGTCTTTGGAAAGCTGCCTCGAAGGCCTTTTTGTAACTATATTTTTATGTTTTTAATGTGAATAGTAACTCCCAATTTACCAAAAAAAAAAAAAACTATTCGAATTTTAAGGTTTTTTGGAATTATGGTATTATATTTTTAATTCCATTGCTACAAAGAAAAAAAAAATGATGCAACATCAAAACTTTTGGATTTTAGGGTGTTTTTTCATGTTTATTGCACAAAATTTTAGTTTTTTAATGCCACTATTAAAAAAATGGAATTTAAACTTGGAAAAAAATGGCTTTTAATTTTGTTGCTAAAAAAAATTGGAATTTTAACTTCAAAAAAAGTGTTGATGCAACCTCAATGCTTTTCGTTTTTTGGGTGTTTTTTCATGTTTTCTGCACAAAAATAAGGGTTTTTTGAGCTAGATTTCTTGTTTTGAGGTTAGAGTTCTCATTAAGTTGGTAACTTTGTCTTTGGTTTCATATAAAACCCAAACGTGAAGGTGGAAAATATCCAAAACAAGTGTCAAATGGAGACTTACCAATAGAAGTGTGGACTACCCTGTTATAATAATGTTGTATAGAGACCGGATTTTCATCTTAGGCCTTCAAATGTTTCTGATTGTAACCCTTCAAAAGCTACACCAAAGTCATGTTGGTTACTTCTATATGTTCATCTGTTTGTGGATGGAATGTTGTATACTTCTAACTTCACATCCATCTTCTTCCACAATGTAATCTAAAATGCAATGAGATATCTAGTGTCCTTGTTTGAAATGATGCTCCTTGGTATCCCAAGGTGCACCTAGACAATCTAAAGAAAAACTTTGCTACTTCTTGCTCTTTGATGGTCCTTTTGTTGGGCATGAGAATACACATCTTGTTGAACCTGTCAACTACTACAAACAGGTAATCATGTCATTTCCTGATTGTTGGTAAACATCTCACATATGGAAATGTTTTCTAAAATGTTTTGATCTTTTTAGAAAACTCCCTAAGGTAAAACACATCCCAGTATTGGCCAAAAATTTTATTTTTGTAAGCAAGATGAGTGATGCAAGTGTAAAAATAGTGTTTGGCAAAAATACCTACATGATGGTTCGAGGAGCAATGTATTATTAAGGGGAGTTCATATTGGAACTTTATATAATTTATGGGAAGCATTGTTAGTGATCGGTGCAATAATTCCATTGTTCCCGAGAGCAAAGTTGAAGAAGGAAAAACTCCTACAGTCTTTGGAGAAAAGACAATGTCATCGCATCAAATACTGGGACATATTGGAGAGAAGGGTTTTCAAATAGTGCATAGTAATAGTATGGTAGAATGTATGTCTAGTTTCTCTATGTATTTTGATTTTTGTGAACATTGTTTATATGGGAAGTAGAATCGAGTAAGATTCTCCTCTGGTTATCTGAGGTAAGAGGGAATATTACAGTTGGTAAATGATGATGTGTTTAGACATGTGTCAATTTTATCGTTGGGTAAATCTACGTACCATGTCTCATTTATAGATGAATTCTCAAAGAATACATGGATTTATTTCCTTAGGAAGAAATATGAAGTTTTTGATAAATACAAGGAGCTTAAAGCTCTTGCAAAAAATTAGGGAAATAAGAAATTAAAGGTGCTGAGGATAGATAATGGTGGAGAATTCTATGGGAATGGATGTGAATAATTATGTAAGAAATGTGTTATAGCAAGGCGTAAGACCACTCCATACACACCTCAACAAAGTGGAGTTGTAGAAAGGATGAACAAAATGTTGATGGAGAAATCAAGGAGCATGCTCAGTGGTGTCAAGTTAGAATAGGAATTATTTGCAGAGGCAGTGGGTATTATCTGTTATCTAGTAAATTGATCTCCCTCATTAGGGTTGGATGATAAGATTCCACATGAGTTATGGACTGGTAAGAAACCTTCTCTTAAACATCTCAAGGTACTTTGTTGTGATTCTTATGTACATGTTCCAAAGGAGAATAGGAATAACCTAGATAAGAAAGTGATGCAGTGCTCTAACAATAGGTCTTCACAAAAACAATAAAACTAAACTGAAGATCACACCAAGCATATGCACATAAAAAACTTCAACAAATGATTAATTAATCAAGAAAATATCTACGTGAGAAATCATGGCCTAATGATTGGTCTTTCAATCCTCTCGCTCACTCAAAAACATCTACACCTTTTCATGTCTTGTGGCTCACCTCAATTTATACAAATAGATTAGAACCCAAGGTAGGTTCTAAATCCCTAAACTAACTCCCAAAATACCTCTCTTGATCCCTAATATCTCTCATCTTATCTCTTATCCCTATATAGATATAACTAATCCATAATCTTTTCAAACCTTCCACAATACTCTCAAATCTTCTCTTATTTACAAGAATTATCATTCTCTCCTAAAAACTAAAGGAAAAATACATTAATTAATTAAATCCTAACTTTACAAACTAACTCCTCTAGTAAACGTTTGACCTAGGTTATATGATCCTACACCGGACTCCCCAGGTAAAAGAAAATCATAGTCTCTCAACCATTAATCTTCATAAGATGAATAAACTCCTCTTGGATCCCAAAATTTGGTCTGTCGTTGCTTAATTAGTTTTTCATATTGTTGATGTTCTATGGTTTTCTTCTGTCATCTTCCAGGCTTCCAAACTTTATGTTGTAGTTGTCCTCCCTTTTTTATGTATAATTTTTCAATCATTAGTAATATATGGTCATGTTTGTTTTTTTTTCTTCAATGAATATTTCCTGAGATTCTTTCAACATCAGTTTCTTCATCTCTTTAATTTCGATATCTAATTTGCCTTCTGATTGCACATTATTGTTTGTTTTCTGAACTTTGTTGTCGATATCTACGCTTCCATTGCGCCAGATTTGTCGATATGAAGGTATGTTGTATTCCATCATAATTTCATCTACGTTACGATCTAGCTTTGGATTGTCCAACCATTCTTCTAAGAACTTTAGTTCTGCTACAATATCTCTCATGATGACATTTGTCCCATCATTTCCCAATTCATCGGCAACTTGCATCATTTCTGTATCAATTTTTTGTTGAACAACATATCCTTCATCCACATACCAATGGTTAGATTTAAAAACATGAGGTTTGACAGATGAATCTGTCTTCAGGTCTTCATGTTGGTCTTCTGAACAATCTGTAGTGTCGTCTATGGGAATCGAACCCACATTCATTTCATCATCGTTGTCACCAAGCAATGATCCTTGCTCTGGTTCGCAAATGTTTATATTTGTCTGGAGTTTCTTTGCTTCTAAAACTTTCATTTTGAACTTTTTTCGTCTTTCCATCAATTGTTGGATTGGCCATTTAACTGTTCTCTTTTTTGCCCATTTGTGTCTCTATCTTTGTAATAGCTCTAGCAACATGTCAAGTCGTACCTTTAATTCAACAATTTCTTTCTTGTCATCACCAATGCCAATTTCTATGTCATCATCGTGTCCTTTCTCTGGAATCTGCATCTTCTGTCGTGAACTTCACCTTTTTCACTGTAACCTACAACTTAATCACTTTACCAAGTTATCTCCTATGAACTTGGCCAATGGTTCACTTCACTTGAACCTTCTTCCTTGCTCCTTTTTGCTGCAAACAACAATTGCAATAACTCTTTAAATTGTCCTTACAACATTTTGATGAGACTTTGGATGTTGGCTCCACCGATCATGCACCCATTACATTTAAAGACTCAAACTTTTTACTTGACTTTATAACTCTTTGACTCCAGAATTTTAATTTGACATCAATTCTTCATTAATGACCTTAGGTGTTAGGTACAACCGAAAATGCACCCTTTTATACAATATGATTTCTCAAACTTTAACTTTTGACCACTTGACTTAATAAATTATGTTACCGCTAACGCGTGTTCCACTTTGTGAGCCGTTGTGCAAGCTTCCAGCCATGTGGGTGGGTGGTGCATCTGAACGTGAGCTTTTATGGCGTCTTTGAGACCACTGATAAAACATTCCAATTAGAATTCATCTGTTAGACCTCCTATGCGGAAGGCTAAAATCTCAAAGGCTGTAATATAGTCATGTATTGTTCCTGTCTGTCTGAACTTAGTAATACGACCCAAAAAATTGGATTCACGTTCAAAGCGTTCACAAAGGGATTTTGAGAATGCCTGCCAAGTAATTGGCCTTACATAGCATTTTTGATGCCACTACCACCATTGCCATCTTTCTTGGTCCAAGTAAAGGCCTCCCAAACGTTGTTAGAAAATTAGATATTACAGAGCAATGTAACAAATAAAATATTGCAGAAATATAAACATAGAAAATGCATAAAACAAGAGAGACACAGATATACGTGGTTCACCCAGTTTGGGCTACATCCACGGAGAAACAACCAGTCCTCCTTTTATTATATTATCCAGCAAACTGAAGAGATACAACCTACAACAGATCCGTTGTAACTCCCTCTTCGTTGTCAATCTCCTCTTTTTTCCTCACTCTGAATACAAATCTGTATAGACGTAATACAATTCCCTCATATATAGCGAGGGGTTGCCTTCTAGGGAAAAAAACCCTAAATTAAACATAACTTCTACCGTCAAATCATCTGCCTAATGAACGGCCCAGATTGACTAGAAATTACTATACTTTTACAAGGCAATTTTACATCTATTTTTTTTCTTCGAGGGCACTGCCCTTGAACCCACGCCGAGGGACCACTGGCCCCCGAAACCCCCAGCCAAGGGGGATTAGTCCCCCGAACCCCCGCAGGGGGGACAAGTCCCCCTGCATGGAGGGGTGTACTGTGTTTCTAGGGTATACATCCGGTTGAAACCTTTGAATTCAGAAGATAATCAGGCTCCACACCCAACAAGCGTAGCTTAGTCTCATCATCTCTGATGTGATTCAACGTGAAATATTGGTCCATTTGTGATAGCCATATTGACGGATTAGAGACATCAAATTTTTTACATGTCCAACTTGGGTGGTCGAGGGTGGGAATGTTGGTGGTTTCCATGGAAGTGAAGAGAATGACTAGATTCTCCTTCATGGTCTTCATCAAAAGCATATGCCTCCTATTGTACCGTCGACTTACCCTTTGTGAATGTGTCGTTCAATGTCTAGATCTGCCTCGATAATTCCTCCAACCTGTTTTCAATGGATTCCATCTTCTCATTGGCCATAGCTTGAGCTCAGGTTTCTACCATACACAGATCTGGTTCACTTGTCGTCATTGTGAAAAAATTTGGGACTACCCGAAAATTGAAGTTGATAAGTGAATGGTACCACCTCGCTTAGCCCATCGTCTTGATTCTTATGGGCTAAGTCTCTTATTAGTGTCCGAGGATTGTTTTTTATTTTTACTCCGAAAGGAGTTTTACTTCCTGCCTATCAATACTGCAGTAGCCAATTCCCAGAAAAGTTAATCCTACCCAATGTCCTGCGAGAATCACCCCAAGGTATAAG
>APFE031419189.1:107846-122585 GCA_000404065.3 Pinus taeda
AATGGAGATACCACCGGCCCTGGAAAGTGCTTTGATACCACTTATTATGCTCTTGACCTGCGAGAAGATGCTAGAATACCAAATATGCGAAGAAATACAACCCAGGACACAAAACAAAATGAGAAGTAGTAGCATGTATTTTATTAGTCAGAGATGAAAGCAATGTTCACTTGCCTCTTCGAGGGGGCAACCTCCAGTAGAGCAAGGCTCAATTACAGAATAAGACACGACGCTCCTCAATGGGGAGTGTCTATCCTTTATATAGGATTCATACATGCAATACCATGGGTCAGTACCATGGTTCTATTAATACCATCTATCTAATACCATGGCCCATTTGCAACCAACTGTGGTCCCTTTCTTTAAATGCGGGTCAACCACTTACAATTATTAATATGGGCTTTATTGACTCTTTAACTAAATATAACTATGACTCGACCCTATTACATAAATAAGGGGGTTAGGGTTGGACCCTAACAAATTCACTCTTCAACTTTGACTTTATCAAAAAAATTCCAAAAAAAAACATTTGAATTTGAACTTAACACTATTTACTAGACTCTTTTCAATTCATTACTAGACTATTTTCACTTCATTACATATAGACTTTTTCTCATAGATATGTGGCTAACACCTAACTGTATTGTCACTTTCTTGGACACTTTTACTTCAATCTCGATACTAGTACATTAATTATCCCACATAAAAATACACTTCAATATAATACAAAGCACTTCAAAATTAAGGAGCACTTATGCTCTCCCTTTCCACTAATCCTCTCCCATTCATCCATTACCTTCATTTTCTTCATAAGGGGTATGTATTATGTCATGCCATATGAAGAATCACTTCACCATGGGATGATTAATTTCCTACGGATTAATAGATTGAATCCATAGTTGTTTATTCATTTAGTACTTACTTCCCATGTTTTATACTTTATAATTGTAATCCACATCCATAATTCATAACCATTCATTTGTAGGCAACTCAATGTTGGTGTATCCTTTGGTGTTGGATAACTTTCAACACACCTTCATGAATGAATTGCCTATGCAATTTGGTCCATACCCATGTGGATCTCTTGACTTTGGTGGTGGTCAATATGAGCACGTCTTTCGAAGAGGAAGATGTGGGAAAAGTGAAAGATGAGTTGTGATTATAGAGAAAATGTTCACCCGCACAACATTTGTGGCTTGCTTACAATGCTCACTTAGAAATGATGACTTAGACTCCACCTTACATCTGGAAAAATTCCTGGGGTTGGAGAGAGGAACCAAAACCGAATCCTTCCTTTAGATCTGCAACATATCCAACAAATAACTTCATCAATTTTCAGATGTGGGACTAACAATCTGATGATCTTTCCATCCAAGCACATAAGCCAACAAGCCAAGGTTTTCTCGATTTTCTCTGCAGTTTTAGCTCATGCAAGGAACAAATCAGAAATAAAAGCATGATCAAAACAAATCAAAACACCATGATACAGTTCCATTTCATTCACACTTGTAGCATCATCATTGAAACAAGAACTTCACATGATTGGCACTGAAAGATTTCAAAACTACTCGCTTCGACCAAACATTGATCACCTTGGAAGCTTCACACGGTCCGAAACCGGCTCTAATTATACTAGTTAGTGGCTCTTCTTTCTAATATACATTGAATCCATGACTAGTTAATTAGAAGGGTTTTTTGTGTGCGTGTTGGGCAAAGTTTCTCGCTTCGACGACGTATAGGTTTCGATTATTCATTGAAATCTCATAATGATGATCCCTCAAATTGAAATATATGATCGATCTCATGCAGAAAGCACTCACAAGACCGATCAACGCAACCTTTAAATCTTAATATGTAGATCCATAATAGCACCAACAATTCCCACACTAAATTCGAGCTCTTAAACCAGGTTCACGCGGACTCTAATAAAATAATGGATGGTTGTAGCTTCATGCAATTCCTTATTGGAACACCACTTGGATTCACACCTTACATATTTACAATGCCTTCTTAGAGTGATTCGCCAAACAGTCAATTGCAACGCTTTCTGTAATCAACGCTCTTGTTAAACAAGCAAACAATGGTCACTATGACAGGTATTCAAACAACAACTCCATACAACATTACTACATAGCCAGAACTTGGTGATTCCAATATTGATTTAGGCACATTGCTGCAAATATAACACTTTGACACGATTTCAATGATTAAATCCACATCTAAGCCACCACGAAAACAAAATCGTGCAACTATCAACAGCTAAATACTCAATTTTCAGTCAACAACTCATACACACACGGTTTGGCCTTCCACAGGTCACACAGTTGAACCAAATCACCACAGTCTTCTCCGATTAACACAGATGTAAGTCCTTCTCCTTGTGTTTATGTCATGATATCTACAGCTCTGATACCAAAATTTGATGTAGTGCTCTAACCATAGGTCTTCACAAAAAAATAAAACTAAATTTAATATCACACCAAGCATATGCACATAAAAATCTTCAACAAATGATTAATTAATCAAGAAAATATCTATAGGAGAAATCATGGCCTAATGATTGGCCTTTCAATCCTCTCACTCACTCAAAAACCTCTACATCTTTTTCAGCCTCATCGCTCACCTCAATTTATACAAATGGATTAGAACCGAAGGTAGGTTCTAGATCCCTAAACTAACTCCCATAATATCTCTCTTGATCCCTAACATCTCTCATCTTATCTCTTATCCCTAGAAAAGAACTAACTAATCCATAATCTTCTCAAAAATTCCACAATTCCCTAGAATCTTCTCTTATTTACAATAATTATCATCCTCCTCTAAAAACTATAGGAAAAATACATTAATTAATTAAATCCTAACTTTGCAAACTAACTCCTCTAGTAAACGATTGACCTAGGCTAGATGCTCCTGCATCAGAAAGATGAAAAAGTGTATATTTGTTGGATATAAAGATGGTTTGAAAGGTTATAATCTTTGGAACCCATAAACTAAGAAGGTAGTGTATAGTTGATATGTGGTATTTAGAGAAGTCAAAGATGTTGTTAATACTACCAAGGGAGAAAGATCCAAAAAAGATAGAGTTTGAATTCAAGGATGATGAATCAGACTATATAGAAGAATATGAATAATAAGAATAAGAACCATAGACTTTGATACTAAGGAGAATGGTTTGGGAAAGAAGGAAACCATAAAGGTATATTGCACTTAATTTTCAATCAAATTTTCCTTCTTTTTTTTTACTAAATGATAATCCTAGAATTACTATTAGGGAGGTAGCGGATTCAAATGATGAAAAACTTTGGAAAAGGGCATGCTTGAATAAATGGCGACCATGGACAAGAATGAGGTTTGGGATCTAATGGAGTTTTTGGATGAAAGAAAACCTATTAGCAACAAATGGGTGTTTAAGAAGAATTTGAATGGAGAAGCCATAGTGGAGAAATACAAAGCTCGGTTAGTAGCAAAGAGTTATTCTTGGGTAGGGGGAAATGGATTTGGTGATATTTTTACTCTCGTTTCCAAGTTAACTTCTATTAAATTTCTTGTATTTGTTGTCTTAGTGTCAGTATTTGCATCCTGCCATCACTGATCAAAAATCCTCTTTTCATATCATTTTAGGGGTCCGCTTCACCAATTTTTTAACACTCCACTAGGTCATGAAAAAAATTAGTCACTGATGGTAGTTTTAGTCCAAAAACATCACTCTTCCCTAAATGTGATTACTTTCTGGCATAGTTTCATATCTTGTTGACTGTACATCATCCATAAATTTATTTTTATCATGCCATTTGTATCAGTCATGAGGTCATTATGTCATCTTGAAATTCAGTCCTTCAAGGTCTCATTAGGTCTTTAGGGTTTTTCAAGGTTTGATAGGTCATTAGGGTTGCCAAGGTTCCATTCCATTGCATAAGACCAACAAGTAAAGGGTCATCAAATAACATCCCTTCACCATGTGAAGATGATTTGTAAAGAGAAATGCTTATTTCATTATGTAATTTTATGTCTTTCAAATGTAATAATTTCACCATCCCAAGCTGTTAACTTAGTGTACCAAAGATGCCATACCATCAAAAGATCAATTTTTCAAAGGAAATAATCAAGTGAAAGGGTAAAGTTTCAAAGGGTTAAGTGCATGCCAAAGGGAGTTGTTTTTTCCTAAGGGTGTCCAAATCATCATTTTCCACAAGCACTAAACCCTAATTTCCTCACTCATTGAGCTAGGGTTGGCTATGAAATCAGAGACATCTAAGTATACGAGGCATAAGGGAGGTCATTTCAGTGAGTATGAGGCCATTCCAACTCATACACATCATGTCTCCATCATTTTTCAATAAGTCATTCCAAGGGACAAATCATTTGCCACACATAGGGCCGATTTTTCTTCAAACTGTGTTCTAGACCAAACAGGGCATAATTTGGCAAATGTGAGATAATTTTTTGTCCACAATAGGCCAAGAAAGAAATACTTCCTTCACTTTTTACACAGGTGTCATGGTTTTAGATAAATGTCAAAGGTACAGTTGTCTCAGAGGAGTTGATGCACTTCTGGAGTGACCTTGGAAAAATCAATATTTCTCCTATCTGGAGTGACCAAATGACTTTCTTGATGATTCAAATGATAACTAGATAGCGAGCTTTCCAATGAGCTATCATGAGGTCAATCTGGACTTGAGTAAGACCTTCAAAGGTTGACTGCAACATCACTCTGCATTTTGGAAGCCTCATTCTGCACATTTTTACCAGTCTTGGGAGATTGAGATTTTGACAGGGAAAATGAGCTCCAAATTGAAACATTAAAGATGTTATGGAAAGTAGACTCGACAAGCTTTCCAATGAGCTATTCCACTCCCAATTTGAACACCGGGAAGGCCTCCAAAAGTGGCCTGCAAAAAGGCACTGTGTGTAGGGCGGTGAGCTTCAATATCACTTCAAACTTCAAAATTCCATAAAATTTCTTCCAAATTCCTCTTCTACAAGTAATTGGCCCTACTTCACTTGATGTGTAGCTTGCACATTTAATGTTTTAGACATCTCCTTCACTCTTAATATCAAACCCCAGTTTTCCACTACAAACCCTAATTAGCTTATTTTTCCCATTACCTATCATTATAACTAAAACCCTTTTTACATCATTTCCTTTCCCCTAATCTATATTCCCTCATCTATCCATCATTCTCAAAACCCTCTCCCTCACCCTCAGGATTCATAATTTACCCATAAGTGACTAAATTCACTCAAAACTCATCCCTACAAACCCTAAATCATCCAACTCATTCCCATCTTCATTGTCTAAGATTATGCAACTAAAAAGTTGGTTAACATGGATAGAGGAAATTATGATTATGATGAGGAGAATACAACGAGTGATAGCTCAGCAGAGAGAAACAGGCAGCATAGAAAACCTCATAAGGGAGGCAAGATCACAAGAGAAGAGCCAACTAACCTAAGAGAACTACAAGCCTCTTCATTGGCAGTTTCACGTTTTAGACACCTTGAATGTTATGAATTTCATGAACTAGTGGAGAGAGTCCAATTTCACCATGAACTGGCTAGACTTTTTGTAGCCCACCTTCACAACAATGAAGTGACTCTTGCTGGGGTGACTTTCACAGTGTCATCATCAATCATTTCAGAGGCCACCAAGATTCCTAATGTTGGTGAGAAATGGTATAAGGCTCAGGACCTTGATGATGAGGAAGAAAGAGAGTTTGATTTGGCAGAAAACGATGAGCCAGAGCAGCACTATACCCATCATGGAGTGGAGATTGTTGATTTAGAAAACCAAGATGTAACTACAACCCAAAACATGATTATGATGGCAAAGGATGCACACATCCAAATGTTGATGGACAATCTCGCAAGGGCTAAATATATCATTACATACTTAGAGCAGGAGAACAAACAATTGAGTGACAAGCAAGTCCTTATGGAGTTAGAAGTACTAAAAGCAAAGAGGCAAAGTGACAAAGAGGCTCATGTCACTTTGACTCCTATTGAGCAAGAAATTGAAAAGGATAGGGAAACTTGGCTTGAAAGAGTCAATCTGCATCTTGAGGAGCTGATTAAGAAGTCCAACAGGGATAACAAAATGCTTAGACACATGGCATATCACTACATGACCCGCAATAAGATTTGCAATACGAGAATAAAAAAGATGAAGGCTAGGTTAAGGAGGGATCTAGAAGGCAAAAAGGAGGAGGATAGACTTAAGATGTTGGTTGAAGCCTCCTTGGCTAATCAAAGCACTTGATGGTGGTGCTTCATACCAATTTTGGGCACTTTTAAAAAAAAAAATTGTCATTTTTTAATTTTTGAAATTCAATACACAGAAAAACTGCCTAGAATCGTAGCGCCACTGGCGCTGCGCTTTTTCTAGAGGCACCCAATGGACAAATGGCTTGCATTTTTGGATTTAGTGCATCAAGGACATGCACCCTATCAATTTAAAAAAAAATTGGAGCAGAATTAGTCCACCAAAAGATCCAAAAACACTCCAAAATTGACCTTTCTGCCAGTTTTTGGACACACAGAAGAAGCCTTGGGAGAATCAATTTTTGAGGGATTAGATGAGCTCCAAATGCAAAAATTATATGAGTTTTGGAAAGTAGACTTGAAGACCTTTCCAATGAGCTATCTTGGTCTCAATTTGGATGATGGGAAGGTCTCCAAAAGTGGCCTAAAAGTAGCATTGCACGGAGGACCAGTGGCGCTGTGCGTAGGGCAATTTGGCTCAAGATGCCTATTTTGCCAATTTTCACCTAGTTTCAGGATTTCTCTCTCATGGTGGATGATTTACTGATGTAATTAACGTCATGGCTTGTAAATATGATGGTCAAACACTTGTAGATGGTAGATTCATTAGATTAAAAGTGGTTTTGAGGGTAATGAATCGGTTTCCCCTCTTTTAGAGGCAAGTGGTTTGATTGCCTAGATTCCAGTTCCTTGATTAGAAATGGTTGAAACAACTCCTTTTGTCATGTTTTTTGACCCCTGATGGTTAGAATGAGTGATTTGGATGTTTATATCAAGTATTTTCTTAGTCATTTGCAAAGGTTGGATTTAGTTGGATGCTCATGTACTGAATATACATCATCTTGTAGCAGTTTGGCAGGAAACTAAATAAAGTTGTAGCTATTTTTATGAGATCCCTGTGGTATGGCCTTTAGCATGAGTTTCTTCTTCTGTTATTGTGTTTTCATGTTTTTCATGTATGCCTCTCTCATGTAATTGCTTCTAATTAGATGTTTTCAAGTCAAATAGGTGGAATCCATTAGGTTTTGATGCTCAGCCTTGGGAAAACACCAGTATTTCATGTCTTTTCTGTTGTTTAAGAAGGATTCATGAATTTCTCGTTCCCTTCTTAGCTCCTCACCAGTCTAGCACTTCACCTCATCAAGCCTAAGGTGCTAAAGCTTATGCCTACCTTGCCCCATAGAACACCCTGCAATTATGACTTAGCTTCCCAGACCCAAATTGCCTAGTTCCTCCTGATTTGACAAAACGCCAACAAAAACTATCAAAACCTTTGAGCTACTATACCTAGCATAAAATCTTGTTCCTGATCCAGTCATCTTGACTGAGATCCATAAGGAGAGAGACCTGTCCCAACCTTGTAGGGCTAACTACAATGCTAAGCTTGGTTTGTGGTTACCCTGGAAGTTGCCTCCCTTCAGCCTGAGGTAAATCTAGGTGATAACATAGTGCCAACCATATTGGGGACATAGTTTTATGTTCATCAGTAAAATGTATCAAGTTTAGATCTGATTGTTGATGGTGGACAACGATCAGACACCGGAAGGCTGAAATCATTCACTTGGCGACTCTAAATCAGTTTCGAGATCAGATCCAAGGACTCCACTGGAGGATGAACCCAACCAACAAAACATGAAAGGACAATATGGAAAGATTAGCTATTCAAGTTGGAATTTCATCCAAGACATTATGTTCTTTGTTATAAATTATTTCTTCTCTTTTCCCGAGAATGTCAAGAAGGCTTTACAAAGTATATTGTATTTAAGAAAAGATCCTAGACCTGCATTTGATTCTTTCCCTTTGAAGATTGTGAATACAAAATATTTGCATGCCTTTGATCTTAACCAAGGCCCTTCTTCATAATTTTATAATGATCGTCTTCAAACTGATGAGCCTCAAGAGATCAAGAATAATTCTATAGCTTTTGTATATACCCGTATACCTTGTAAAATTCTAGATAAGTTGATGAAGAGGATGTCAGTATTAGGCTTTATGCTCTTTCTTTGCAAGGAAAAGTCAAGAGTTGGTTCAAAACCCTGCCTGATGCAAGCATCTCAGATTTCCAGCAGTTCGTCAATTTTTTCCTCGACAAGTGGGTAGTCAGACAAAACCCTTTCTTGATTCTATAAGAGAATAACCAACTGAAAAGACTGCCAGGGGAGACAGTACAACAATTTTCTGCCAGGTTTAACCAATTCTATTTTTGAATGCCTGCTAATCTAAGGCCTCCTCCTGGATCCACTCTCTTACACTACCCGGGAGCCTTTGATCTGGAAATGGAGTTTCATCTGAGGGAAAGGAACCTTGCAACAGTTGAAGAGATTCAAAACAGTGCAGTAGATGTAGAGGCTAATTTGTTGATTAGAAGGGCAAAATTGAAGGAAGAAGAGATGAAGAACATAGATCCAGAGGAATCAACATATTTAGAGGTAAATCTCGACATTTTGGTAAGTGCAGTGGAAGAGATGATGAAAAATATCACCACAAGGAATGAGTATGATGTTCAATACCATGGCTCGCTGATTGAAGAAAAACAAGTGGCTGATCCAAAACATTTTCTTTCTTATCGTAGTTGTCATAGATTTGATAATGATTGTTTTATAGATCATCTTAGAGAAAAGAGGTCTGTTGATCTGACATGTATGCTTGATGATGTGTTTTATATTGATGATTTGCCTAAGTTCGATCAGTATGATGATGATTATGTTCTCCAAACAGAAGCTAGTCTTGCAAACAAATCAATAGCTGGTTTGTGGAAGGAGGAAGTTCACTTTCAACAACTCGAATACAATGATCAACCATTACATATCAGCCATGGAAATGAGGAGGAAAGTGCAACAAATTTTGAAGTAAGTGAAGGATCTTTGCCTTTTTGTTTTACTTCGTTTCAGTTCATCAGAGACAACTTTCGTGCAATCAAGAATCAACCGTCGATAAGTTTTGATCTTGACCATCTAGAGGGTAATGAAATCCTTGTTCAAGACTTCTCATATCTAGATTTACAGCCTCTGAATGCCATTGAATGTCAGGTTGTAGATGAAGACCCGGAAACTGGAACATTTGATCAAATGATGCAAGATGATTTTGTACCATTATGTTTCGATTCATTTCAGTTTTTGAAAGGAATTTTGCATAGTATATATTCAAATGAGCAGCCTATAGAAAATCATGCAATCTCATTGGAACCAATAGAAAATGGGTTGCAACAGTCTTTTCAAGTTTTTCACAATCCAATGGCTGACGTATTAGATGATGTCTGTAGTCAAAGTCCTCCTCCATTAGCTAACTGTGAGCTTGAAAAAAATATTGATACAAACTTGATATGACAGCCGGTTTCTTTGTCATTTTCAGCAGGAGTCTCGTCACAAAGTTCAGATGAAAGTTTGCATTCATGGTATGAGAAGAAGAAAAGTAATTCATTGGATGAGCTAAGTCCAAGTGCACATGAATTTCAAGATCCTTATGCAGTATTTTTGGAGTCAGATAGAGCATCCATATTATTCAATTTGGGAAAATTTGAATCTATTTACAAGTTTTCATGGGAGTTACCTTTCAGTAGTTCTCTCTTGTTGTTCATAAGAAAGCACTTGTAGAGAATTCAAATAGCAGCCAGAATGCTTACTTGGTTGCATTGCTTATTTCATTTCACTTGATTAGGTGATGAATGGAACAATTAGAGTAGGTCTATTGAATAAGCTCCATTTTGAGCATTTTTTCTGGTTTTCCAATTGCGTTTTAGTATTGAGTTAGTTTTTAGTTGAGTAAAAGTCAATTTGTGTCGTCAAGTCGTCAATTTTCAATCATGCATTTCAATTTAAGTTTTTGACCGTATTGGCCCACATGGTTAGGCACTTGGCCTATGGTGTTCTTGACACCTCCAAGGAGCTGCCATCCCCAATAACGTTGATGTTAGTGTCAGTATTTGCATCCTGCCATCAATGAACAAAAACTCTCTTTTCATATCATTTTAGGGGTCCGATTAACCAATTTTTTATCACTCCACTAAGTCATGAAAAAAATTAGTCATTGATGGTAGTCCTAGTCCAAAAACATCACTCTACCCTAAATGTGATTACTTGCTGGCATAGTTTCATATCTTGTTGACTGTACATCATCCATAAATTTATTTTTATCATGCCATTTGCATCAGTCATGAGGGCATTATGTCATCTTGAAATTTAGTCCTTCAAGGTCTCATTAGGTCTTTAGGGTTTTTTAAGGTTTCATTAGGTCATTAGGGTTGCCAAGGTTCCATTCCATTGCATAAGACCAACAAGTAAAGGGTCATCAAATAACATCCCTTCACCATGTGAAGATGATTTGTAAAGAGAAATGCTTATTTCATTATGTAATTTTATGTCTTTCAAATGTAATAATTTCACCACCCCAAGATGTTAACTCAATGTTCCAAAGATGCCAGACCATAAAAAGATCAATTTTTCAAAGGAAATAGTCAAGTGAAAGGGTAAAGTTTCAAAGTGTTAAGTGCATGCCAAAGGGAGTTGTTTTTTCCTAAGGGTTTCCAAATCCTCATTTTCCACAAGCGCTAAACCCTAATTTCCTCACTCATTGAGCTAGGGTTGGCTATGAAATCAGAGACATATGAGTATATGAGGCATGAGAGAGGTCATTTCGGCCATTCCAACTCATACACATCATGTCTCCATCATTTTTCAATAATTCATTCCAAGGGACAAATCATTTGCCACACATAGGGCCAATTTTTCTTCAAACTATGTTATAGACCAAATAGGGCATAATTTGGAAAAAGTGAGAGATTTTTTTGTCCAAAATAGGCCATGGAATAAAAACCTCCTTCACGTTTTACACATGTGTCATGGTTTTAGAGAAATGTCAAAGATACAGTTGCCTCAGAAGAGTTGATGCACTTCTAGAGTGACCTTGGAAAAATCAATATTTCTCCTAGCTAGAGTGACCAAATCACTTGCTTGATGATTAAAATGATAACTAAACACAGAGAGATTTCCAATGAGCTATCATGAGCTCGATTTGGACTTGAGTAAGACCTTCACAGGTTGACTGCAACATCACTCTGCATTTTGGCAGCCTCATTCTGCACATTTTGACCAGTCTTGGGAGATTGAGCTTTTGACAAGGAACATGAGCTCCAAATTGAAACATTAAATATGTTATGGAAATTAGACTCGACAAAATTTCCAACGAGCTATCCCACTCCCAATTTGGACACCGGGAAGGCCTCCAAACATGGCCTACAAAAGGCACTGCACTTCTGGGTGAAGGCGTTGCGTGTAAGGCAGTGAGCTTCAAAATCACTTCAAACTTCAAAATTCCATCAAATTTCTTCCAAATTCCTCTTATACAAGTAAGTGATCCTACTTCACTTGATGTTTAGCTTACACATTTAATGTTTTAGACATCTCATTCACTCTTAATATCAAACCCTAGTTTTCCACTACAAACCCTAACTAGCTTGTTTTTCCCATTACCTATCATTATAACTAAAACCCTTTTTACATCATTTCCTTTCCCCTAATCTATATCCCTCATCTATCCATCATTCTCAAAAGCCTCTCCCTCACCCTCATGATTCATAATTTACCCATAAGTGCCTAAATTCACTCAAAACTCATTCCTACAAACCCTAAAGCATCCCACTCATTCCCATCTTCATTGTCTAAGATTGTGCAACTAAAAAGCTAGTTAACATGGATAGAGGAGATTATGATTATGATAAGGAGAATACAGAAAGTGACAGTTCAACAGAGAGAAATAGGAAACATAGAAAACCTCATAAGGGAGGCAAGATCACAAGAGAAGAGCCAACTAACCTAAGAGAACTACAAGCCTCTTCATTGGCAGTTTCATGTTTTAGACACCTTGAATGTTATGAATTTTGTGAACTAGTGGAGAGAGTCCAATTTCACCATGAACTGGATAGAATTTTTGTAGTTCACCTGCACAATAATGAAGTGACTCTTGCTGGGGTGACTTTCACAGTGTCATCATCAATCATTTTAGAGGCCACCAGGATTCCTAATGTTGGTGAGAAATAGTATAAGGCTCAGGACCTTGATGATGAGGAAGAAAGAGAGTTTGAGTTGGTAGAACATGATAAGTCGGAGCAGCACTATACCCATCATGGAGTGGAGATTGTTGATTTAGAAAACCAAGATGAAACTACAACCCAAAACATGCTTATGATGGAAAAGGATGCACACATCCAAATGTTGATGGACAATCTTGCAAGGGCTAAATATATCATTATGTACTTCGAGCAAGAGAACAAACAATTGAGTGACAAGCAAGTCCTTATGGAGTTAGAAGTACTAAAAGCAAAGAGGCAAAGTGACAAAGAGGCTCATGTCACTTTGACTCCTATTGAGCAAGAAATTGAAAAGGATAGGGAAACTTGGCTTGAAAGAGTCAATCTGCATCTTGAGGAGCTGATTAAGAAGGCCAACAGGGATAACAAAATTCTTAGACACATGGCATATCACTACATGACCCGCAATAAGATTTGCAATACGAGAACAAAAAAGATGAAGGCTAGGTTAAGGAGGGATTTAGAAGGCAAAAAGAAGGAGGATAGACTTAAGATGTTGGCTGAAGCCTCCTTGGATAATCAAAGCACTTGATGGTGGTGCTTCATACCAACTTTGGGCACTTTTTAAGAAAATTTTGTCATTTTTGAATTTTTGAAATTCAATACACAGAAAAACTGCCCAAAGCTTTTTCTAGGGGAACCCAATGGACAAATGGCTTGAATTTTTGGATTCAGGGCATCAAGGACATGCACCCTAGCAATTTTCAAAATTTTTGGAGCAAAACTAGTCCACCAGAAGGTCCAAAAACACTCCAAAATTGAGTTTTCTGCCAGTTTTTGGACACATAGAAGCAACCTTGGGAGAATCAACTTTTGAGGGGTCAAATGAGTTCCAAATGCAAAAATTCTAGGAGTTCTAGAAAGTAGAATTGAAAACCTTTCCAATGCGCTATCCTGGTATCAATTTGGATGATGGGAAGGCTTCCAGAAGTGGCCTGAAATTAGCATTACGTGTAGGACCAGTGGCACTGCGCGTAGGGCAATTTGGCTTAGGATGCCTATTTTTCCAATTTTCGACTAGTTTCATGATTTCTCTCTTATGGTGGATGATTTATTGATGTAATTAATGTCATGGATTGTAAATATGATGGTCAAACACTTGTAGATGGTAGATTCATTAGATTAAAATTGGTTTTGAGGGTAATGAATCAGTGTCCCCTCTTTTAGAGGCAAGTGGTTTGATTGTCTAGATTCTAGTTCCTTGATTAGAAACGGTTGAAAAAACTCATTTTCTCATGGTTTTCGACCCCTGATGGTTAGGATGAGTGATTTGGATGTCTATATCATGTATTTTCTTGGTCATTTACAAAGGTTGGAATCAGATGGATGATCATGTACTGAATATACATCATCTTGTAGTAGTTTGGCAGGAAACTAAATAAAGTTGCAGCGATTTTTATGGGATCCCTGTGGTATGGCCTTTAGCATGATTTTATTCTTCTTTTATTACGTTTTCATGTTTTTCATGTATGCCTCTCTCATGTAATTGCCTCTAATTGGATGTTTTCAAGTCAGATAGGTGGAATCCATTAGGTTTTTATGCTCTACCTTGGGAAAACACCAGTATTTCATGTCTTTTCTGTTGTTTAAGAAGGATTCGTCACTTTCTCGTGCCCTTATTAGCTCCTCACCAATCTAGCACTTCACCTCACCAGCCTAAGGTGCTAAAGCTTATGCCTACCTTGCCCCATAGAACACCCTGCAATTCTGACTTAGTTTCCCAAACCCAAATTGCCCAGCTCCTCCTGATCTGACAAAACACCAACAAAAACCTATCAAAACCTTTGAGCTACTATACCTAGCATAAAATCTTGTTCCTGATCCAGTCATCTTAACTGAGATCCATAAGGAGAGAGCCCTCTCCCGACCTTGTAGGGCTAGCTACAAGGCTAAGCTTGGTTTGTGGTTATCCTGGAAGTTGCCTCCCTTCAACATGAGGTAAATATAGGTGATAACATGTTGTTTCTACTTTTGATTTTGAAGTAGAACACATGGACATGAAGACAACATTCCTACATGGAAATATGGAAGAATCAATCTACATGAAGCAACCTAAAGGATTTTTTGTGAAAGTAAATAAAGAATTGGTATTCAAGTTGAAAAGTCCCTATATAAGGTTAAGAAAATCACTAAATATGTGGTATCAAAAAATTGAAATTTATATATTGGGACTTAGCTTCACTAGGAGAAAAGTATATGTATTTCAAATTATCTAATGATCATGTAATTTATTGTCTTGTATGTGGATGATATGTTGATAATTAAAAATGATAGGGTAATCATCTTGTTGGGTTGTGTTATATTCTTTCCACAACTAGCCCACGTAGTTAACCAGGGGGTTAGAGGGGGGGCAGAGCCCCCCTTCGTTGCACCGATTGTATAGTTGGGGGGGGGGG
>APFE031419196.1:0-10035 GCA_000404065.3 Pinus taeda
GAATATGTTGAGGTGATGGTGGGTGTATTCCTAATAGTTCTAACTATATAGTAGGCTCAGTGAGGTGATATTGGGTGTATTCCTAATAGTGCTTATCGTATAAAAAGCTTGGTTGAACCTTGCCAACCCTGCTAGTTTGAGCAGTAACAATACGTCCCTTCACTGACCTCACATGTGTTAAATAAGTACTAAAGATCTATCTTAAGATTTAAAAAGTACATTGCAGCCTCCTCAAAAAGAATGTAGCTTAAGATCATGTACCAAAATGAATATCGTTAAGTTTCTAAATTATTTTTGATTATGGAAATTAATAAAATTGTCTTACCTTATCTTATCTTATGCATGCATATATAAACAAATAAAGTAACAGGCTTCCCCATTTACAGCATAAAAGTAATAGTTTTAAAGATGCAAATGGAAAGATTTTAAGTGGGCTCAAACTTGTGAACTACCTGTGCAAATTGAATTATAAAAGAGATAAATTACATGCGAGTGAACTTACTTTACAAATGTTTCCTTGTGAGTTGGGAGATCTGACATCATGGCATCAAAGACCACCACAACTTTTACACCTGCACACACAAAATGAAATCATGCAGTTGCAGCTTATGAAATGGCAATTCAATTATTCAACATCAACCTCGAAGGTTATTTTATGATGAGGAACTTTAAATGGAAACCTTCATAGTGTCCATAAAGGTTCTATATCCATCAGCATGAATTTTGAGGCAAGGGTTTACAGCTATGATAAGCCAGGTTGTTTCACCTCAAATTGGCTTACAGACTTGGAAAAAAACTACATGCTCCAGTTTATGTATTAAGGTTCTTTCCAGTCGCAGCAGCCAAATGGATCTTACATAATTGATGGGCAATTGATTTAAGGATGCAGCAAAAAAGCATGATTTCCCAGAATTAGTCGATTCTTTGATATTACATAACTAAGTTGAAAAGAAAGGATTTATTAAAACATAAAAAAAAGAAATAGAAAAATCTCTTTGATGCTTTTATGTATCTCCCATGGTAATCTATGTATCATGCTTTCTCTGCGATTGACAAGAATGTTAACAGCTGAATTACCAATGGTGCAAAAAACACTGTGCAACCTATGAAGACTACTATAATTTGCAAGAACACTGAAAAAATACAGCAACTAAGGTGTAAAAAAAAAATGAATCCCAGAAATGCACCCTTCATACAGATGGATGTGACAATACCTGTGATAAACAAGAACCTAAGTGAGATAATTTGGGGCCAAGGCATCAAACTTTGAGGTGCAATAGTCATTTTTCTAATGATTTCCTGATGATGCACCCAAAATAAAGTCAAACCATTGCCATTTATTTTCTTAAGGTCTAACTTCAGAATAATGGGGACCACCTGAAAAGTGATAAGAAGCCCAGAACTGGCTGGGATGACCATGAATGGTCAATTTCACCCAACGAGGCTCCTAAAAACAGTCACCTTGATCTGGGAATGGCTAGGTCAGGTCAAAGTGGTCAGACCCAGGTTTGACCTGGATGGTTCTAGGAAAACATGGCCAGAACTGATGAGTCTCATTCAGAATCGATTGTGTTTGATGGGGTCAACTCATGGGCTTGACTTATAAAAGGCCAATAAAGCCATTTCACTTTCACTTTTCACTTGTTTCTTCATTTTTGTGTGAGCAGGTTTGTGAAATAGCTTACTAGGGTTTTCCAAGCACACTAAGATGGAGACCTAGAGTTGGCCATCAATCCTAGGCAGATATATCATATATGTGTTATGTCACATGATTTCAGATTTGACATTGGATGGTTTGTCTATTTTGATTCATAACCTCCTTCCATGTTTCATGGTGATTTTGATGATCATTGAATATTCTTAGTTATCCCAATACAATTTTGGAACTCTGGAACCTAAAATTCGTACTTTAAATTCTATTCAGTGTAATATTTAAAATCCACTGTTAATGCAGGAAGTAATATCCCTTCTGGAAATTCTATAATTTTTGTATCTTTCTGTAATTTTCAGATGCTAGTGATATCCCTCGCTCATACATCCCCCTCACTGAATCATACAGCCAGACCCACCAATGATTCCAGAGAACTTCGACAACAAGATAGGCCCCCCTCACCCTTTGCCATCAAACTCAAAGGACCCTGACATCATTGACCTCATTGTCTGATCTCTCTCATGGAGTCTTTTGATAGGTTCTTGACTTATCCAAACTCACTTAGTGTTTTGTAACACCCTACCTGTGTCACAATTTTATAAATATGTTCTCATGTTATATTTATTTTCAGCATTTCTAAGAGTGGTACTTCCACTCCCACATTGTACACATGTTGGTTGTCCTCTTCAGTCGCTTTACTAATAAAGTTAGTAGGGATGCAAAGATCCATGCAACCTGCTATGATAGGAACTGATAGGGTAAGGACCTTGTTACCCACCACAAGTGGGTGACCCCTATATGAGAAATTTTCTCCTAGATTTGTCTTCAACTGGCAGCCCACAGCCCCTTGAAGCCACCAGATAGTTCGATGTGCCACCATTCTCTATCACCTAAGCCAGCGAGTGTGTGCCGTCACCTATCTGTTATGATCGTATGTTTGAAAGCGGGCCTTCCAACCCCGAAGGTATGACTTTTCATTATGTAATTGAGTGTTTATGCTTGCTTTTCTTGAGCAAATTTGGATATGGATTAGTGGGGGGATTCGGCGAAAAGAATGCACTTGGTCTGTACTCTTATTTGTTGAAGAAAGTGTAACTAGGTGCGGTTTTCATAAATGTAATTTTGATATTTGTATTTATACAAGAAAAGAAATATTATTTTTGTTATTTATATCAATAAGTTTCTTGCTCATTGAAATAGGTCTAGCACATGTCAAAGTGCTATAGGAAAGTCAAAGAGTCAAAAGAAATGTTGAAGACCCTTAAGGGCATGTTACACCATGTATATTTATGTATTAGAGTCAAAGATATCCCTCCAAGCAAAGTCACAAGTCCTCTCCATGCAACGACGTCACCAAAGAAGCTAATCCAAAGAAGAAAAGACAAGTCAGCCTAAGTCTCCAAGTCAGCTTCGAGTCGGCCTAAAGGAGGGACAGACCTCTATATATAGAGGCCATCCACTCCTCCAACGACAAGACACAATCACCTCTGAAATCAGCGAGAAGGAAGACGAGTTAAGGGTGAAGGGAAAGCGAAGAAAAGAAGCCTCTAATGCAGCGAAGAAAGAGGAAGAAACACCGAGCCTTGGAAGTATGTTCTAAGGGTGAACTACAGTCACACGTGCGAGAAAAGGAGGGTTATCTGCGGTCATTACAGCAGCACTATCACAGTCACATATCTCTCATTGTTTGGGCCATCAAAGTAGGCCTATAAGGCCTCTCTCTCAAATTAAGAAGAAGCTCACTCAAGCGAGGAAGAAAGAAAGACTCTAGCATAATAATCTTGAAGGAATCCTCCCACACGTGCGAGAAACTAAGGCTACACTACAGTCATAACAAGTCAACAACTACACATCAAGAAGGAGCTCAGTTGGACAAGGAAGGTATCCTTATAGGTGAAAGACTTCACTAAGGATCAAAGATAAGTATCTCTTCTAGAGCTAGCATAACAAGGACTATCACTAGTTGCCAGAAGATCGAAGTGTCGGAAGAAGGAAGATGAAGTGCCAGGGAACAAAGTGCCGGGAAATGAAGTGCCGGAAGAAGGAAGGACTTGACTTGTGCTTGGAGGATATTCTTGTCAAGGGTCTAGGGTTTGGCATTGATCAATAGAAGCTTCAATAATAGAAATTTACGAAAGGGTTTTCCTCTCTAAGAGAGACAGGTTTTGCCTTGGCAGAAAACCAATATCTTGTGTTCTTGTTTCTTATGTTTCAGTAGCAGTTTGATGAAGTAAACACGCACACACTAATAATAAGAGAAGAAGATCAAGCTAACAAGAAAATTGAAAAAGTGCTTCACAAATTGTTATCAAGTCTAGAAGAATCCTATTTTATCTAATTGCCCTAGATTCTTCAACATGGGATCAGAGCTAAGGTGAAACATCAAGGAAAGGGCATCCCAAGAACACTCATAAGGTGACACATCAAGGAAAGGGCATCTCAAGAACATCTACAAGGTTGAAGCATCAAGTCAAGAAGTCTCAAATACATCAAGGACAAGAAGGTCTACCATCTACTATCCATCAAATAAAACTACTAAGCAAAGAAGAAAAGCCTTTCATATTAAAGGCACCTACAAGAAGATCAAGTAAAAGAAGGACCTACATAAAGTTACACCATCTTCAAGGGAAGAAGAACTACAAGTCAAGTCATCACTCTCCAAGCAAATCTCAGCAACAAGCAAGTCTATTTGGAGAAAGCATTTTGAAGAACATCAAGATCCAAGAAGGCAAGCCATCAAGTCTTCAAGAAGAAAGCAAGTCCACTACATCTCAAACTCTATCAAGTAAGTATATATGTCCCCTCCTAAACATACATCAATGTCTTTTTGCAAGGAAAGCAACAAATTGGTTGGGACTGCTAACTTCCTTGCATGGAAGAAGAGGACTGATTTACTTCTCAAAGAGAACTTCTAGACCTCATCAAAGGGAATACCACTATCCCTGCTAAGGAACAAACTCAAGCCTTAGCCAAGTACAATAAGGATGAGACAAGAGCTCAAAGGATTCTAATAAAATCTATCAAAGACTCTATCATTCCTTATGTCTCCAAATTTGGAACATCAAAAGAAATCTATGATAAACTAGTAAAGCTATTCTCGGTAAGCACAGTTGGAGAAGTGATATCTCTACAAAATGATTTGTACAAGATGAAGATATCAAAGGAAGGAATAGCTCCCTACTTCACGAAGATCTCTGAGATGATAGATCAACTTCAAGAACTAGGAGAAGTCATGTCTGACAGAGAAATGACAATTGTAGTACTCAATGCTCTACCTGAGGATTGGGGCAACTTCACATCAAGCATATATGCCAAGAAGGAAGCTACCCCACTAAGTGAACTATGTCTCTATGCAAGATAGAGGAAACTAGACTCAAAGCCAAGGATGATGTGGGATCAAAGGAGCAAGCATTTGCTACCATGGCCAAGAGAAAGGGAAAATTTGGCAAATTTGGTCCACGAAAAACAAGCAATAGAGATATGTCCAAAGTCTAATGCTTTGGATGCCAAGAATATGGACACTACAAAAGGGAATGTCTCAAACTTAAGAATGACAACAACAACAAGAGAAAAAGGATTCTGGGTTGTTTTTTGTTTTTGCAGGTACAGGGTGCAGATCTGAAAGAGAAGTTTAATTTGAAGCTAGATCTAGGCCCTAGAGGGTAAGATCTGGCCTCAACACCATTTTGCAAAGACATTATTCAAAAGATTTTACAGTTTGAAAGGTTCCAAATTTTTTGAGAATTTCATAAGTTCTGTGAAAGAAAATCTGAAGCAGGATATATCATTTTAATCAAAATTTTCTAGGAATTTTTTTAGGTTTTGGGGCTACTGTTTTCTGTTGCATTTTTCCCTTCTCTGGAAAAATTCGAATTTTTTTTCTCTTTCTCCCTCTTCTACATTCTGGGGTTTCTCCTCATCTCTGCGTTTTTCCATTTGCAGCTAGTTCTTCCTCCTCAAACAATTTGATTTCCTAAACCACATTGCCTGCAAGTCTGCAAACGCTTCCTCGACCCTCAGCTTGTTGCCTCTGCGTTTATTTTTTTATAAACCGAGCTCTCCTTAAACCTGTGTCCCATCTCCTTAGCTTCCATACGCTACTCCTCTTTAATTGCAGCTCCTGTTGCTCCCATTTGACATGCGACTCCTTCTATCCTGCATCCTCATTTCTCTACTGCCCCAGCTCCCTAACCCGCATCATTTTCCTCCCTCATCCGTCGTCCCTCTACCCTCGTCCCTCTCTGCCCATCTCCTGCGTTCCTCTTTCCCAGCCCCTCGCTGTCATCGCTGCCTGTCCGCAACCCTCCATTCTGTTGCATCCCTGCATGCTGCCTCCTCCATTGAGCTCCTCTACTGCCACTTCTCCTCTTCGACCTACAAAACCAAAACACATTTCGATTTACCTTTTTTACTTTATGTTTTAGGGTTAGTTCTTCCCCTTTTTTTTAAATAACTTTGCTTTTTTTAAGCTTTGGTTAGATTCATTTTGATTTAAAATTCGATTTTTTATTTTTATTTTTTTGTTGTTGTTTTTCAATTTGTTTTATCTTTTTATTTGATTTTATTTTTGTCTTGTTTTTGTTTCACATTTTTTTATTTTAAGTTATGATTTTTTTTATTTCCTTTCCTTGTATTTTTATTTTGATTTTGTTTTAAACATTTTAAAAACATTCAAAAAAAATAAAAATCTAAAAAATTAAACAAAACAAAAAAATTGTTTGGTGACTTTAGAATCGCAAAAAAAATAAATCAAAGGAGGACTTGCGTTTTCACCTTAAAATTTTTAATGTGGCCTATGGCCCATTAAAAATTTAATTTATTAACCCTTTGATGTGTTTTACTTTTGTCATACTAAAAATTTGATTTCTTCATTTACCACATTAAAGTAATTTCCCAAGGAATAATTAAAATTCTAATTTAAAATTCCTTGGTGTCTTTGGTGTTAAGTGTAAAATTTGGATTTTTGTGATTTCTCTATTGTCAAGTGCAATTAATGTTTTAAACATCATATTGACTATAGGAAAAAGATAAATTCTTCTTTATTTGGGATTTAATTGCTAGAAACTCTTGCATGATAAAGTTTTGGGCATTGACGTTTAATTATTCATGATCGTTGTTTTGCCACAATTATAAATTGCTCTGGGTAACTTGTTTTTTATTTAGTCGGGTTAATTCAATATAAAGGCACTGGTCTATAGCCATTTTTTGTGGTTGTCTTATTTTAATCTATCCATCTCAATTGACCAAGACTTGTTCTAAATTCATCAAGTTGTTCATCCTTAAAATCTCCTAGAGCTTGTGTTCCACGGGCTACCTACATCCATTTACCGTAAGGACTACCCCCCTTGACTTGTCTAGGAGAGAGTCTAAACAGAGTGAGTAAGGATTAGAGTGACAACTCTTACTCTAAGCGTTGTCTTGATGCCTAGACACTTTGTGCGACAACATTTTTTGGCGCCATCGCCGGGGATAGAGTTTTTTGTCCTTGGTCCTCTCAATCTCTTCTCACCATTTGATCCTTTCATCTTCACCCATTCATATTCATCTCATTTTCATCATATCATATTCTGTATCTAAGTTAGATTTATGTCCAAGTGGCAACTCCATTTCCATCATCTTCTATAGGGGCATGTACTAGGAGGAACCCAAGCAGCTTGGCTATTCTTGCTTCGGATCTTGAAAGGGCTCTCAGAGCTAGATTACACAAGCTCTCTTCTTGTACACTCCTTGTCAATCATGGCCACGAAGCTCTCTATGACATCCATTCACTCTTCTTCAATCCTCCCGTTCCAGACATCATGGATATCTATGAGCCTCTTAACTTCACTAACATCCAGGGTTATGTTGATTTGAGGTAGCATCGAATGTGCTCTAGCCACGTAAATTGGTGGGGAGACTAAAGCACATAAGATCTCCAATACCCAGAAATGGTTTGGGCAGAATCTAACCAGTTTGGGAGATATTAAATTAATTAATATTTTTAATGGAGTCCTTGAGTCTAAACTTAGGGAAAATAAAATATTAATGTGAATTAATATAAAATTGGGTTAGAATGGTCAAAAGTCATGGATCAAGTCAAATCTAATCTTAGCCATTGATTAGGGACTTAATCTTGGTCGTTGAATTGTCAACGAGAAAAGTATAAGAGGAGACTTGAGGGTCACTTGGAGAATACACCGAGTTGATCAAGAATTCGATTTTTTGGGGCAGGGCTTGCTGAGAAAATCGAAAGAGTGATCAGAGTTGTAGCTAAGGGGCAGTGAATACAGTAGTAGAGAGGCAGAGATAGTACCGAGAGCATCAGCACAGAAGCCAAGAGAGGGTTGACGCAGAGCCAGCTAGAGGCCACCAAAGGCCACGCAGAAGCAGCCAGAGGCGACAAAGAGGCAGCCAAGAGCTGCACAAAGCCTAAGGAGGGCCAGCGTGGGACACGCAGAGCCTCCAAAGGCTGACGCAGAGCCCCAAGAGGCTGACGCTAGGCCAGAGAGACTGATGCAGACCCTAGAGGTTGATGTTGGGAGATTTCGTGGGGCAGAATTGGGGCTGATATCTGTCTCCGACTGAGAGGTACTATTGCCAAGGGCATTCTCTGTTGGGTGAGCCATTTCTGGCACCCAGATTGTATTTTGAAACTGCTTAATAATAAAAGCCTCGGATAGCTACACTGGATTTCCCGCATTGGGTTTTTCCAAGGACATTAGTCCAAAAATAACGATGTCACTTGTGTGCTTGTTTTTTCCTTCAGTTGATGATTTGTATGTGTTGAGATTGTACTTGTATTTATTTTCAATATTTACATGATAAATAACTTGTTAATTAATAGAACAAGTAGGAAGAAATAAATCAGAAAGTACAGGAAGGATTTCTAACAGTTAGACTTAGAAATTCCAACATAGTATCAGAGCGTGGTTGCAGATTGTTGATTTGGGGTAGCATCGGATGTGCTCTAGCCATGAAAATTGGTGGAGAGGCTAAAGCACATGAGATGTCTAAGACCCTGAAATGGTTTGGGTAGATTCTAACCAATTTGGGAGATATTAAAATAATTAATATTTTTAATGGAGTTCCTAAGTCTAAACTTAGGAAAAATAAAATATTAATGGGTATTAATATAAAACTGGGTTAGAATGTTCCAAAAGTCATGGATCAAGCCAAATCTAATCTTAGCCGTTGATTAGAGATTTAATCTCGGCCGTTGATGGACCAACGAAAAAAGTATAAGATGAGGCTTGAAGGTCAGTTGGAGAACACATCAGAGTGATCAATCATTCTATTCTCTATAGCAGGGTTTGCTAAGAGAGATAGAATCAGTGATCAGCAGCGAGGGGCAGTGAATACAGCAGAGAGGCGGAGTTAGTACCAGAGAGGTAGCGCAAAGCCCGGAGAGGTTGACACGGAGGCAGTTGGGGGCTACGAAGAGGCAACCAGGAGCTGTGTAGAGCCACGAGAGGCCAGTGTGTGAGACGCAGAGGGTCCAAGGGCTGACGTAGAAGCTCCAGAAGTTGTGCAGACGCTAGCAGAGCTGACACAAGGCTAAGAGGCAGCGCTAGGAGGATTTCGTGGGACAGACTGGGAGCTAGTGAGCCAGATAGGGTGATGCAGTTCCTATCAGAGTGACGCAGAGCAGTGAAAGTTGCAATTGTTGTTGTGGGATTGTTCATCCAGTGATTGATTAGCCGGAATATCAGTCTCCGAGGAGAGGTACTACTGCCGCGGGCATCCTCTGTTGGGTGAGCCATTTTTGACACCCTGGTTGTATTCTGAAAAATTGCATAATAATAAAACCCTCTGAATAGCTACACCAGTTTTCCCACATTGGGTTTTTCAGGGGACATTGGTCCAAAAATAACAGTGTCATTTGTGTGCTTGTTTTCTTTCAGTTGATGACCTGTAGATTTTGTGACTGTATTGTGTTTATTTCGGTATTTAAATGTTTTAAATAACTTGTTCAGAATTTACAAGTAGAAGAAATAAACCAGCAAAATACAGATTAAGTTTCTAACGGATAGACTTGGAAAATTCAACATGGTATCAAAGCGTGGTTGTGGATCACAAGAAAGTTGAAGGCATCAGCTAAGCAGAGCATTTGCGGCAGAATCAGTTGTCCCGAGTGACAGTAGCTAATCCTTGCAGAAGCAATAGAGGAAGGATTGACGCAAAGGGACTGCGCCATCAATCTGGGCCTGAGAGAGGCTAGTGCATAGGCTGAGGAGGGTAGAAACAGGCTCATGCAAAGCCACACAGAGGCCAGGAGCGCTGACACCAATGTTGTGAAAAGCGCGAGCGGGATTTAATCGGCGCGGGGAAAAAAATGAAAAAATCGGAAAAATCGGGAAAAAAGCGGAAAAAAGCGGGAAAAAAGCGTTTGGAACAAAAATATTCAT
>APFE031419202.1:23716-94418 GCA_000404065.3 Pinus taeda
CATGAAAATCACCAACATTTAAAAAAAAATATCCACACTTAATTCATTAGAAAATTTAAAGTGTAAAAACTAAGCCCTCTAAACAAAAAGGGTTGATGCTCATTAGCACTTTTCAAAATCAAGATGAAAATCACTAACATCGGAAAAAATTTAAAGTGTCAAAAATAAGCCCTTTAAAAAAATGTGTTGATGTTGCATCAACACTTTTCAAAATCAGCATGAATATCACTAACATTTAAAAAAATGCGTTGATGCTGCATCAACACTTTTCAAAATCAACATGAAAATCACTAACATCGGAAAAAAATGTTCATACTTGATACATAAGAAAATTTAAAGTGCCAAAAATATGCTCGAAAAAAGAAAGTGTATTCTGGCATCACCACTTTTCAAAATTAGGTGATTTTTTGCTACCTCAAAAAAACGGGTACCAGTTCATTTTCTCGTTTGATCGGTAACTATGTTCAAAGGAACCTTACAAGATGAGCACACTAGAATTGGTCGACTTGAAGTTGCAATTGAAGGAAATGCTTGACAAGAGATACAATAGTCCAAGTGTGTCGCCTTGGGGTGCACCAATGTTGTTTGTGAAGAAGAAGGATTGTACTCTCAGGTTATGCATTGATTATAGGAAGTTGAACAAATTGACCATCAAGAATTGAAGATTGATGACTTGTTTGATCAGTTGAAGGGAGAAACAATGTTCTCGAAGATTGATCTTAGATCAGGATAACATCATGTACACATTAAATAAGAGGACATTGATAAGACAACTTTCTAGACCAGGTATAGGCATTATGAGTTTGTTGTAGTTCCATTTGGTTTGAAAAATGATCTAGCTACTTTTATGTGCTTGATGAATAGTGTGTTGTGCCCTTATCTGGACAAGTTTGTTATTGTATTCATTGATGATATACTAGTATATTTTAAGAATGAGAAAGAACATGCCAAACATTTAACGACAATATTGAGATTACTGAGAAAGCATCAGTTATATGTTAAGCTAAGTAAATGCAGTTTCTTTCAGACAGAGGTACATTACTTGGGACATGTGGTTTCCAAGGAAGGCACAGTAGTGGATCTGAAAAAGATAAGGGCTATCATGAAGTGGGAAAATCCTAGGAATGTGGATGAGGTAAGATCATTCATGGGGTTAGCAGGTTATTACAGGAGGTTCATTGGGAATTTATCACATATTTCTTATCTTATTACGTTGTTACTAACGAAAGGTAATAAATTTGAATGGACAAAGGAATGCGCAACCAATTTTGAGCAATTGAAATAGTTGTTAACAAAAGCTCTAATTTAAAGATTGCAAATATGGACAAAGAATTTGTGGTAGGTACAGATGCTTGCAAGAGAGGGTTTGATGGAGTCCTTATGCAGGAAGGATATGTAGTATGTTATGAGTCACAAAAACTGAATGAGCATGAACAAAATTATCCAACACATGATCTTGAGTTGGCAGTGATCATCCATCCATTGAAGATGTGGAGACACTATCTTCTCAGAACGAGGTTTGTACCGATGAGAGATCACAATGGATTGAGGTATATATTTGACCAACTGAATCTGAATGCCAGGCAAGCTAGATGGTTGGACACAACCAATGAGTTCGACTTTGAGATCAAGTACATTAAAGGAAAGAGAACAAGGTTGCATATGCTCATAGCACGCAGATATAGGTAAATCACATAGCAACTATGAGTTCTTATGGGACAAATTTTCAAAATCAGATCTTGCAAGCATGACAGTAGGATGATAGGTATAGGGAGCTTACGCGCAGGTTACAACAGGGTACAAGTGATCAGGATGTGGACTATCATCTCACAATATATGGCTTGGTCAAATTTAGGGACAAGATATATGTGCCAAACAACAATGATCTCAAGAAGCTTATCTTGAGGAAATTTCATGCTAGGATGTATTCAAGTCACCCAAGATATCAAAAGACGTTGACAACAATGAAGAAATTTTATTATTGGCTGAACCTAAAGAGGGAAGTGGCCGAGTTTGTGGCTAGATTTTTGGACTATCAGCAGGTAAAAGTAGAATGTAAGCATCCAAGTGGATTACTTCAGCCTATTCTGATTCCAAAGTGGAATTGGGAGGTCATTTCCATGGATTTCATTACAGGTTTGTTGAGAAGATCTAGAAAGCATGATTCTATCATGGTTGTGGTTGATAGGTTGACAAAGGTAGCGCACTTCATTCCAGTGAAGTCTGCATATTCATATAATGATGTAGCACAGGTCTTTGTCAGAGATGTAGTGAGGTTGCATGGTTTATCAGAGAATATTGTGTCAGATATGGACGCCAAGTTCACTTCTAGGTTCTTGAAAGAGTTATTCACAAGTTTGGGTACAAAGTTGGCCTTCAACACAACTTATCATCCACTGACAGATGGACAAACAGAGAGGGTGTCAGGTCAATTTACTAAGTAAAGTAACACAGGTATTTTACTTATCAATCTGGGTTTGTAGACTCAGAAGAACGTCTAAAGTATATGGATTTAGGTAAAGTTAATTTCGGAATGCAAGGCTTAAAGGTTAAAGGAAATGCATATTACAAATAAGTTCTGAGTTTAAAGAAACTAAAAAGTATCTGATTCAAGATGCAGTAAGTGAAGGAAGAGGCTCCTAACTTAGAAAGAGCAACAGTTTGTGATGTGTAGAAAGCAAGAGAAGAGGCTCCTAACTTAGGAGGTCCTGGTTGTCCTTCCTCACAGTTCTACTCCAACAACATTACCATTGCATCAAATCATAAACAATTCAAGAAATGCAAAAGGATGATTTTTAGTTGTGATTCATAATTTGATAGAAAGAGAATTTAACTTAAATCCTTGGTTGTCATTTCGTATGAAAATTAGATCTTAAACCAAAATCATCCAGAAATCATACACAAATCATAACACATCTAAGCAACTGAATCATAAAACTGAAACAAGAAATATTGAATCAAAACTATGCTAATTTGTACAAGATTTTAACCAAAGTGTACTTAGCTTGGTATGGGGGCCCTCCAAGCTTTCCTTGTACAATTGAAGAACTCTTAAGCTACAACTAACTTGATAAAACACTCACATCATGAAAAACAATAGAACAATATAACTGATTCTTCAAATTTTTCTCAAAAGTCTCCAATAGTCTCAATACAAAATTACACTAAAATTAGACCCTTGAATGGTTCATGAATTGTGTTTAAATAGGAAAATCATAAACAAACTTTGCTATAATGGCTCTAATAGCCTTATCTATCCTAATCCATCCATACAAGTTGAACTCATCAAATCTGATTCACAAAATTAGGAAAATCCCACAAAATAAGAAATATGCCCCTTTTTACTAGGGATTCCTGAATGATAGGTCAAGTTTGACCAACATTGACCGGGTCTGTGTTTGCTCAATTTGACTGAACCAATAGGTGTTCCTTATTTGTGGAGCCCAAGATTTCCAAATATATGCTTAGATCTCATCCAGGTTTCTTGAACATATGACTCTAATGGAGCTATTAGGGGAATTTTTAATGTAGTCTAAATGTACTTTTAAAACCCAATTTTTATCAAAGTTTCTAAAAATTGAAAAACTTAATTTAGTTACCTAAATATGCAAAATAGGACTAAAATGAGGCATATATGGGTGAAATATGATGGAATATGGTGGTAAATAAATGGATTTAGGATAGGAAAAGATGACCAAAATTGAGGGCCAACAGAGGGTCAATAGGATATTGGAGGACATGTTGAGGATGTATGTGATGCATTAGTAGCGGAAGTGGGAAGAGTATCTTCCACTAGTTGAGTTTGCTTACAACAATTGGTATCAGGAATGTTTGAGGATGAGTGTGTTTGAGGCATTGTATGAGTAGAGTTGTAATATTCCCATCAATTGGAGTGATCCAGTGAATAGGGTGTTGATTGGACCGAACATGTTGGAAGATATGGAACAGGAAATGCATGTAATCAAGAAGAATTTGAAGACAACATAGGACAAACAGAAAATTTATGTATATTAAAATAGGGTGTTTAAGGAATTTCAGGTTGGGGAACAGGTGTACTTGCGTATCAAACTCAAGAAGAGTTCTTGGAGGATTGGATCATGTGCCAAGCTGGCACCTTGGTTTTGTGGGCCTTTCAATGTTCTTGAGAGGATTGGATCAATGGCCTATCAAATTGTATTGCCTCTGACAGTGAAATTCCATGATGTTTTCTACGTGTCATTGCTTAAGAAGTATGTTAAAGATGTTGATGATGTGATTGATTGGTCAGTATTGTAGGTGGAACCAGAAGGAGAATTCTCACTAGAACCTCAATGCATTTTGCAGAGAAAGATGATCATTCTCAAGAACTGAGAAATTAAGTAGGTTAAAGTGTAATGGAAGCACTTTGGGCCTAATGAAGCTACATGGGAGATGGCAGATTAGATGTGGGTTATGTATTATTCTTTATTCACTGGTTGAGTGAATGTTTTTGGCATATGTTTTGGTGTGATGTTTTGGTATATGTATATATGTATATGGATGTAAATACTGCCATGAGTTGTGTTATAAAACTCCAATAATCGGTACGAGTGTCATGTTGTTATGTTTCTCATGATGATTTGCTTCTCAACAAGATGATCATTGTAAATACTACAACAAGCTAAGTTATAAAGCTCCATGGGCAGTATGTTTTTCTTTCAGCAGTATTGATTGGTTGTAGGTGTCATTGAACACCGAGGATGGTATTCCCCCAAGGGGGAGGGTTCTGTAACATCCCTGGTTAAAAATCCATGTAATAAAGTTAATAAAGGCAAAATAATAACCAAGGTCATGGGACATGTATCCCAAGTTGAATGTTGGGCAAAAACATAGTGAAGGGGATCACTTGTGATTAATTATTGGTTATGGAAATTGTAAAAGGAAATGGAAAAGGCTTTGGAAAGGCAAAGTGACATTAATTGGCATTTTATTTTTGAAAATAATGGAAATTAGGAGAAAAGGAAGGTGAAAGGTCACAAGTTGCATGTGAGGAAAAAAATGAAAGAAAATAATGGAAAATTGAAAAAAATAAAGGACTCATTAATAAAAAGGCTTATGAGGATTAGTTCATGGCTTTGGTTAGTTCATATTTTTATCAGTTTTAGCTTGGATCTCTCTACTCTCTCTCTCTCATACTCTTGGACACTTAGAATTTTCTTGGAGCACTCTTGGTGGAGTGTGGCATACTTTAAGTTTTGGAGCAAGAAGGTAAAGGAAGAGAAAGAGAGTGCAAGAGGACATCGAGATCAGTAGCTACAACGGGTATTGCTTGCAGTAGCAAGTTGCATGTGTGATTTACTTGCTAGTTTTGGGCATGCATAGCATATGCATGTGGTTTTTTGGTTATGATTTTTCATTGGCATGGAGGAATGCCTCGATTGATGATGGATTTTCCTAGCCTTGCCATTTCCTGGATAGCCATGGTGTTGTGGTTGTCTTTCCTTTTGTTTTCTGGTTGGTTCTCAAGTTCCTTATGGTTGTCAGTTGAGTTACTAGTTCCTGGAAGCCTTAGTTGGAAAAACACTCTAGAAGGCTTGTAACAACTTGGGTTGAGTTACTAGTCCTGGAAGCCTTGGTTAGAAAAATACTCTGGAAGCCCTTGTTGGGTTGAGTTAATAGTCCTAGAAGCCCTGGTTGGACAAACGCTCTGGAAACCTGAAAATAGTTGTGGGCTGAGTTAGTAGTCCTGGAAGCCCTGGTTGGAACAAATTCTTTGGAGCCCTCGACAACTTGGGTAGAGACCAATATGGTGATGGTTAGTGATGCCCGACCATGAGGTGGAATCTTTGGTTTAGGGTTTAGGTGGTTTTGCCTCTAGAAGCCCTAGTTTGGTTTTGTTGGATTTGTTCCATGAGATCCCATATTCATGCTTGGAATATGGTATAGGGGTGATTAGCTAAAAGAAAGATTTGGTTCAACCAATCTATGGTTGGGTGGTACGTGGAAGTCCCAAACCTGGTTTCATTTTGCACATATTAATAAGAGCTTCTTTCCTCTTGTATTTGATGGGTAAATATACTTTCTCATAAGTGGTTTTTATGGTTGTTATATCATTGTTATTTCTGTTGCTTATATGTTGGCTATGAGTATGTTTTATGAAAGACTTGATGTATGGCTCCCATCATGTTTTGATTTTAAAATGAATGAACAATGAATATATGATCTAATAGATGAAAATTAAGCTATTTTGATAAGGCATTAGTGCTTCCTTATGATTCTCAGATAAGTATGAGACCCTTATGCTCAGATATGTTATTATGACCTGTATAATGTATATTTGTGACATGTTTGATGAAATGCTTGTGATGGCTAGTAAGGTTATAGTCAATTCATTGATCAAGTGCTTGCATTAGTACCTTCTTTTCGATGTTATTTATCATTTCTGAAAGTTTCATGCAGTTTTGGGCAGTGGCCCGAGTCTTGACCCTGAAAAAGTGGCACAAAATCTGGGGTCACTAACTCAGAACTAGTTGGAAAATTCCATAGTCACTGGCATGCCCTTATTGTGGGAGAGAATAGAAGGCCTTAGTCACATGCATGTCTTGTAATGGGAGAATTTGGGGGTCCTGGTTAGTGAAATATCAATTTGTCTCATGGGTTTATCACCTAGAAAGGTTAATTGTCTCCTGGAGGTTTTGTAGCATGTGTGGAAGGTCAAAATGGTTTGGTTTGGTCGATTCCACTTTCTTAATTGTACATGGGAAGTTGAATCACATCATAGTATCCTCTCGTCACATGTTTACCCCAACGGACTGGTCAACTTGGGTAAATGTGGGAGGAGGGTGGTTACACTATCCATGCTTGTCCCCACATGCCGCAAATCACACTACTTTCATCCTGTTGATATATCCCTCAACATAACTTGTCCATAACACAAACATAGGCATAGTATAAGCATATAATATCAATTCATATCCACATGATACTAACCTCATAGATCTGTCAGGGCTACTTTGCCCACTTGATTCCTCATAAACCAAGAACCTCTTCATGTCATTCATCTGCATAAGAAATATTTCTTCCACAAGCATGATCCCTGACAAACCTGTTAGAAAATGATTATATATATTATATATATATATATATAATATATAAATATATATAATATATATATATGATATATATATCTATATTAGAATAAGACAATCATGATCCCTTATGACCCTATCAGATAGTGACATGCATACATACATATATACATATAAACATTAGCATAAAACAATCATGATCCCAACATAATTACTAGATATCATAAGGTTAAGGTTAAGAAAACTCTCTTTATCTGTGCATCACATGCACAACATTGAGAACAATAGTTCCCAACACAGCCAAGGTGTCTGACGCCTCAAAACCATTCACCTTACCTTTCTTGATTACCTTTCTCATGTCTGTCCTACCACTATCCATTTACCTCAATGGACCCAACCAGTTCAACTGGCTATCATATTATTGTCTTCAACTACCCTTTACTCATGCACCAACCTTCATTCAGGTCTTACATTACCTGTTGGGTTTCATTAAGCTCTCCTTGAGATCCATTAACTTTCCTCTTTCCCAAACTAATTCGCAAAACCCTTAAAACATAAAAGGCAAGAACAAGAAACAAATAAGGAGAAAACATGAAAATCCAAGCAACCACAAACAAAATGGTATGGAAGTGCACTAGACACGATCAAAACTGCCAATCAAGTGCTCACAAATCACAAAGCAGTGAAAGCAAAAAACTTGCAATAGACACCATGACTCAACCCCATGAGTTCCCAATGCTTCTAAGGGAAATCTCAACTTGAGCCTTCTTCAAGATTTCATGGCATTTTATTTTGCCTTGCAATCCCCTGCACCAGACTACCATAAACACATAAATGCCAATGCATAAATAAACATAAAAATATATCAGTTACCTTACCTTACTGTGCCAAGCACGCTACCTATAATTGAACATGCACTCATATAATCTCTCAAGGGACTCCAATTCTCTTGACAAATCTAGCTACAGCTAGAAACCAGTTGTTATACCTATCAAATACATGTTCAAGAATATAACACATTTCCACATAATGCAGACAAAATCAAGGTTAAGAAGACTTCCTGTATTCATGCAAAGCACTCATTCATTTGGAATTGCGGTTTCCAAACATAGGAAAAGGAATTCTCACCCAATTCCTTTCTTTTACATTTCTACCTTGCTGCAATTGAGTCTTATTATGTGCTATCACATCACCTAGTTTCTAGTTATATAAAAAAAAACAAATATTACCTTGTCATGCTAATGACAAGCATGTTTCCTTGCAACTGCTCACACATACCAATCACACATCCCAAAGATCAAGACATCACGTCTATTAATTTGAAAGAACATTTACCAAGACTAATATCCATGTAATAACAACTCACAGTCATTAGTCATAATACTACAACTAGCACCCACTTGAACTCAAGTGCATATCAGTTGTCTCAACACATATTGTGTTAGTACAACCGTCTTAAAACAAAATCATTCCTTCATGCAATCTTATAGACACATATTCATATCAAAATTAATCGAACATTCAAACAACTTGTAAACATACCATGTTAGATAAACCAAATAGACAACATAATCAAATTCATACCTCAATATATCTCAGGGGAGGCTATCACATCTACACAAGTTCATCCATATTAGTACAACACAATATCACAAGTATATTGACTCATACCTGAATATCATAACCATAACCATCTGCATAGGTCGATCCATATTAACATGATACATATAACATCAAGATCTTAAATGCAAAGACTATAATCATCATGCGTATGACCACAATGTACCTAACAACAAGTTACTATCATTAATGACTATTTGACGCACATGCATATGACCACACTGATCAACTAGCATCTATCATGCATGTAACTATAACAATAATAGAATGACATGCATGTACATAGCCATAATGCATATAACAACCATTAACCAACATACCTGCATGACCAACATACAAACTTGTATGATGATCTTCTCTTACCTCGAGTTCCACTGTTGCAACATCGCGCTAATGATCTACATATCCTGCTTTATCCCAGCCAGCACATTAGCATCATGATGACACGAATTGTAACTATGACTATCACAATGCATGCATACAATCACATAGACAACTAGCATGCATGTATGGAAAACACATTATGCCCATCCATTCCAAGTTTTTGAACCTAAAAGTTTTGATACCATTCTGTAACCACCCCTCCCATATCTACCCAGTTTCACCACCCTGCTAGGGTAAATATGAGAGGAAGATCTATTGTTATATGACCCGATGTCCTAGCTTCATTAATGAAGTGGAGTTGACAAACTGAAACTTTATTGACCTTCCTCAATAGCTTCAGGACCCCCAGGAGCTAAACAACCACTAAAGGTGCCCAAATCCAGAGTCATATTTCCCTTTTTGTGACCTGGACTCCCAATTGCATGCACAAGCCTGTAAGCTAAGAATTATGACCCTCCATTTGTATTCATAACACTACCTTCAAGTGACTGCAGCCCAGATTTCCCAATTCTGAGGGCGTGGTTCTGAAATATGAGCCACCTTTTCAAGGATAGTCTCTGGGTCATTGCCCAGAACTTGATGAGACCTTTCAAAACAATGAATGACACAAAGAAAAATCCTCTAAGACAAAAATTGATCAAGGAATTGACCTAACTAGGTCTAACCATGATAGTCATTTTTGCAAACATATGGCGAACATGTAATCTATATGTCATGAATGCATATGTGAACATAGGGGTCTAATACTTATCTGAGAATCATCAAGAAGGTCTAATGCTCTGTCATAATAGTTTTAATAACATTTATTATCTCATGCATTCATTAATCATTCACCAACAAATCAAAACACATCAAGAGCCATAGCCAATATACATCTTATAACTAGCATATAACCAACAAATGAACAACATATACACCATGATAGAACAACCATCAAAGCCATATAATAACAAGTACAAATACTCATAAAATACAATAGGGAAAGATCTCTTATTAACATATTCAAAATCCAACCAAGTCAGGGACTTCTACGTACCACCTGACCATAGATTGGGCTGAACTAAATCTTTCTTTCAGCTAATCACCCCTGTACCATATTCAAAACGTGAATGTGGGATCTCATGGAATAAACCAAGAAAAACAAAACTAGGGCTTTTAGAGGGAAAACCACGTCAAACCTCATCTAGTGATTCCACCTCATAGTTAGACATCACTAACACCAACCAGATCGATCTCTACCCAAGCTGTCCAGGGTTCTAGAGCATTTATCGCAACCACGGCTCTAGGAACTAATAACTTGACACAAAACTTTCCAGGGCTCTAAGGCATTTGTCCAACCAAGGCTCTAAGACTAGAAACTCAACCCACTAAGGGATCCAGAGCATTTTTCCAACCAAGGCTTTAGGATTAGTTACTCAACCCACCAAGGGCTCCAAAGAGTTTTTCCAACCAAGGCTCCAAGACTAGTAACTCAACCCAATTTGTTCCCAGGCTCTAGAGCATTTGTTCCAACCAACGGCTCTAGGAAATAGTAACTCAACCCACAACCATAGGAACCTGAGCACCAATTAGAAGCAACAAGTGGAAAATCCACAATACCATGGTTATATAGGAAATGTCAAGGCTAGGTAAAACCATTGTAAATCCAGGCAATCCTCCATGCCAATGTCAACACATGACTAAGAAACCACATGAATGTACCATGCATACCAAAAATAGGAAGGAAGTCATACATGCAACTCGATACCTACAAATACATCTCGATGTACCCTTGCATTTTCCTGCTTTTCCTTTTCCTTCTTTCTCCAAATCTAACAAAAACTAGAGTGCTCCCACAATGTTCCAATATTTCTCTAAGTGTGCAAGAGTATGAGAGAGAGAGAGAATAGAGAGAGCTCCAAAACTGAACTATCAAAAGCTCAACTGGAAAATAGTTGTGAACTGATCGTCAGAAGCCTTTTTATCATTGAGACTACTATTTTCTTCATCTTCCTTCATTTTTCCTTCAATTTCCTTCTCATGCAAATCTCTGACCTTCCATCTCCCTTTTCTCCTATTTTCCTTTATTTCATAAATAAATTGTCAATTATTGCCTCTTTCCCTTTGCTAATTTCCTTAGCCATTATAAACCAAAAGTGACACCCACTAGGATGTTTTTCCCACCATTTAGCTTAGAATATGTGTTCCATGACCTTGGTCTTATATTTTCTACATGGAAAATCAACCAGGGGTTGTTACATACTACCATGCAAAGTCTCGATTCTATTAAAAAATATGATCACTGTGATAGCTATCAAATTTACTTCATAATCAAGTAACTTTGAAACATGAAATGCAAGGGTGCATGGTTAAAAATCACTATCTTGGGGGTTGCTAGGATGTTGAGGAAACAAATAATTTCATAAAATACATCATATAAATCATGACATATATTCAGTCTGATGTTCTAAACTTAAACTAACAAACATAGCTAGTCATCAATCAAAATTTAAAAATAGACAAGATAAAATTTTAGAAAATGTGGAGGTTAGAAAAGCTTGGGATAAACTAAGCATTTAAAATCAATAACTGAACGAAGTCAAAGCCCAAGCTCAATTTAGATTCCAAAAGTGACATCCTGCATCAGTTTGTTGCACTATAGGAAAATAATAATCAATTGTATATTCACAAGAAATATAAAAATTATAGAAAATAAATAGATACAACTATAAATCAAACAACCAAAAACAGAGTCCCAAAGAGTTCAACATAAAACAAAGTCTCACAAAATTCAAGATACTATAGGAACCTTATGGATTTTTTTCTCACAAGAATATTTGACTATTACAAAGCTTCATTGAAGATGTTTCTTCTAGCAAAATAGACACCTATAATTACTTAAGTTGGATCAGGTGCTTAGGTTCTACTATGGGAAAGAACTCTTTGTAGGGTTTCAATTTCTAGATTCATGTTACAATGATGACAAAATAGATGCAACTTTTGTAGTACAAAGTACATGGCATGTTTATGTATACTTGAAACCTTATTGTAGTCAGAGAGGGTAGGCCCTTTGATTTGAAATATCTTTTAATGAACATTCTCAATGGTGGTGCCCTATTTTGTTTCTGATAACCCTTTTGGTTGTCTTTGATATTGAAATACATACCTTGCAAATGCCACATTGGTTGGCTTCCTCACATCAAACAGGGACCATGTACAAATATACCTGTATCAAACCCATGTTGAGTAAATCACTAGTAGGATCAAGAACATTTCTGAGGCCTTGTAAGTATTGAAAGATCAACATAAATAGTAGTACAGGGAGCCTGACAGAGTATCAGAATGGTTAGGTTACACATCCTATGGAAAAAATGATCTACTAGGACACTGGAATATGTGCCTAAACCAGATTATAAAAAAAAATGATGATAATCAAGCGTAAACTAATAACAACACAAATAATTCAAACTCCATGTCTATCAACAAATACTTAATAAAATTCACAAAAAAATAAAGAAATAACACAATATATTATTTTATATTGCATAAAATATAAAATAAAAATTTATTTATTTATTTGATGTATTATTTTAAGGTATATTTTATTAGCCTTATGGTGTTTATCTTTAACTGACAATAAGTCAATTAATAAGAAATATTTTTTATTAATAAGAATTAAAATTCCTCTGTTCAATATTCTATATATAATTAACTCTAAACTCATTTGTGATCTGAATATGGAATATTAGCTCTCTATGCTAAGATCCTTATCAGAGTACAAAAATGTGCTTGAGGTTTGTACTCCAAAATAGCAAGTAAAAACATGAGTTTTGATGCGTGTTTTCTTAAGTTAATTTCATGAAAAACTTTAAACATGAAATCAAAATACTGAATGGAAGCATGCATCAATCAGTAATACACCAACCATTGTTAAAGGAGTTCACCCTTCCTGGGCTACATCTCCTTGGATTAGCTCTAATGGCATGACCCCTTCTCATTATGCTGAATGTTTAGAAAAGAAGAGTACATAAAGTGCTGAGAAATGGAATGGTTAGTTTCTCCTTCAAAGAAACAAAATAATGCAAGAGTTATCACTCCATATACATGTTAACCTACAGTTAAACATGTAAACTTTTAGCAAACAAAGGTATCTTGTACCAAGCCCCCATACTCCAACTTGAAAGAGCATCAACAGTACCACAATCCACTTGAAGTGCATAAACAAGTCTCTTCTCCAAAGCACATAGAGAAAAGAGGAATAAAAGCTACATCACTAATGTAATAGTTGTTGCAGAAAGCACATGGAGGCTCAAAACCACTGCAAGGTCATCTCCATCTTCAAACTCTTCCATAAACTGAATCAACATTCTGGTTGACCATGGCACCCATAGAATTCAATCTGAAAAAATCCTATCTATAAGTGCTCCTTTGATTCTGAAACCTACTCAAATGAGTCCAAAATGTCCAAAAATGACTACTTAGCCTCTTTTTGTATCCAATTTGGTTGAAAACTGGAGAAGTTATGACCTTTCCTAGTTTTCCCACTATTCGCTCTACATTTTGCACAAAATATGACATCATCCTACAATTTTTCCCCATTTTCCACTAACGAAGCGACAAATTCCCCAATTTTCGAGCGGATTTGTAGGACCGTTAATTTAGCTACCAAGGCCTAAAAACCAAAAGAATGGTCATATGGGGGGCCATGCGCCCAGGGGCTTGCCCGTGACGCTGGTCCCCTCCCTCTGACAGCTATATAACATGCTAGTGGTTTAATGTAGGAGTGTTCACATGGGAGCCGTTGGCGGTGACTTTTAGTGGTCTTCGTTGGCGGTGACCATCCACGGTTATGGTGTTCATAGGGGAGGTGGTTAAGTTCACCTGACCCCCCAACCATTGAGGCAATAAACTTTATTATGACCCTGCCTCCCTTACATGTTAAGAAACACAATGCAGGCATGTTGGTGAGTTATTTGGTCTATGCTATGGGGGGTCACGGGGTTGAGCCCGACCTTCGCCTTGTCTGCCATAATTTTTTTTGCATTAACACAAGGAGGACACATGGCAGCCTAAGGGTTAGCCATATGCCACCTCCTCATTGGCCCAAACAAAAGATACGTGGACCAATAGAATGATGCCACCGAGGTTGAGAATATTTTGAAGAATATGCCAAAGGAATATACCACAAGAATATACTGACAATATTCATTTTGCATACTGGGTTGTACGGATGCCCAATCAGCATCTCTGTCAGCACCTGCAAAAATTTTACTTGTTTGACAAAGTGAACAAGTCACATTTCTGGGAGCATATAGTGTCCATTTTGCGTGAAATGAGTTGTGTCAGATTTAGGACAACAAGATCTATGTGGTCGTTCAGGTTCCAAACCATTCTAACAACTTTGAAGTTTTGGCAAATTTTGAGCTCCTGATCACTCTTCCCCATTGAAAACTTTTGGTCCCCAAAATTTCACTTTCAATTATTCAGCATTTGAAGGTACAATTCCTTCACTTTTTCAAACTTGATCCAATCAATGATTATAGTGCCTTGAATTATACTTGTCTTGGCTCTTTCTCAACCTGAACTTGAAATATAACCTGACCAATGAATTCAAGTTTAATGTTCTTCTCAGCTTGTCCATGTCGCTATGGCCATCCACAACAACATCCTTCCCAAGAAGAATTCCCATAGTGCTCCTATGCAAAATCCTTATCAAGGATAAGATCCAAAAAAGACTTTGGCAAATGAACCAAAACAAGTTTCACATAGTGAATACTTGTATAACTTGAGTGCTTAACACATTTGTAATATACTGAATATGCTGCAACTACTCATACAACAATTTTAAAATTCTTTCTTAAACTACAAATAGAAATGCATTTTACAAGATGGAATAAACTTTGACTCCCAAAATTTCCATTCAAATTGACTATCAACAAGCGAAACTAGCATAACAATGCCCAAAGAAAACATTGTTGCATATAATTGATTTTTTAATGAAAATCACTTTTACAAATTTCCAAACTATGGGGATATGCAACTAGTGCAAAACAAATATTTACAAACTTCAGTTAGACAAATAGTTCGCCCATTTATGAAGTTGTGGAAACAATTTCCAACACTTCTTGACCCAATGCCCACTGATATTGCAGTGAGTGAAAAAGTTCTTTTGAGCTTCTCTTGGCTCACATGTCTTTAACCTTGGATGAGATTTTCTCTTTTCGGTCTCAATTCGATTAGACATAAACATCTTCTTAGTGATTGCTTTCCTTCTATAGCACTTATCTACACAATGGTTAGATTAAATGCAAAAGGTGCATGGAAATACATTCCTAAACATGTTATTGAAATCAACATGTTGTTTTCCATTATGAAAAGCATTTGAATTAACAGGATAATTAAACCTCTTTTGTTGTCCTTTGGCTTACACTTCTTGCATGAGGAACTTGCATGGCAAGAAGAACTTAGCTTCATTTCTTATTCAACTTTTTCATCTATGCTTGGGGATGTTTTTCACTTCAAGTCCTCCTTATTCTTGAGGAATCAAGTGGGTACCAATTCTAGATGCAAATCCCAACATCTTTCCTCTTCATGTCCTCTCTTATGGAAAAAGGAACACAGTACCCATGAGATGTCGCTAGAAGACCATTCTTCTTTTGCAACATAGACTAAGCCTTCATATTTAGGCCTCTCATTTACCCCAATTGGATTTTTAATGCCTTGATGATTCACTCCAAGGCCTCCTCCATTGGTCAAGAGCTTGGATCCAATGCCTTTACTATGTTTTTCAAAGGCTGCAAATGAATTTACATAAACACTTTCATGTAAAGAAGAAGCATGTAAATTCTTATCATTTGCCTCATCTTTTGATTGACATACAAAGATGTTTTCAAACTCTCTTTTGATTTTGGATGTGTCCTCTTGGACTCTTTGGCTCTCTTCTTTCAGCTCCTTGAATTTGGGTGTTGATTGAACCCCATCCTCCACATCATGTGGACAAAAGGTACAAAATTTTCCATATACCTTCTCTGAGGGACTTTCTACACTAGAATCTTGCATAAGATTTGTAGAAAAGCATGAACATTGTGGAGAATATGGTGGTTTATCACCATTCTTGTTACCTTCTTCCCTTAGAGAACATTGTCCTCTTGGAGGTCTAAAGCTTCCACCTTGAAATTTGGTATTCCTCTCTTCATAGAGGACTTTCACCATTTATGCCATGTCTAAGAAAACCTTTCTAAAAGCCTTCACATCGTCTGACATTCTTGCATGCTCTCCTCCTTAGGACATGATTTTCCTGAAGCTTCTATTGCAACTTGAGATAGAACTAGTGGTAGAGATTATAACAATCTTGTTCTCCTTTCCAAAACCTTATCCTCGCTTGAGCTTCAAAACACATTCACTTGCAAACAACAGTCAATTCCTCCTTGCACATAGAAAAACAGTGCTCTGATACCAAATTGATATGAATATGGATATTATTTTTCTATGCTAAGATCCTCATCAGAATACAAAAATGTGCTGGAGGTTTGTACTCCAAAATAGCAAGTAAAAACATGAGTTTGGATGTGAGTTTTCTTAAGTTAATTTCATGAACAACTTTAAACATGAAATCAAAACACTGAATCGAAGAATGCATCAATCAATAATACACAAGCCATTTTTAAAAGAGTTCACCCCTCCTGGGCTACATCTCCTTGGATAAGCTCTAATGGCATGACCACTTCTCATTATGCTCAATGTTTAGAAAATAAGAGTACATAAAGTATTGAGAAATGGAATGGTTAGTTTCTTCTTCAAAGAAGCAAAATTTTGCAAGAGTTATCACTCCATATACATGTTAACCTACAGCCAAACATGTAAACATTTAGCAAACAAAGGAATCTTGTACCAAGACCCCATACTCCAACTTCAAAGATCATCAAGAGTATCACAACCACTTGGAGTACATAAACAAGTATCTTCTCCAAAGAACATAGAGAAAAGAGGAATAAAAGCTACAACACTAATGTAATAGATGTTTTAGAAATCAAATGGAGGCTAGAAAACCCCTACAAGGTCATCTCCATCTTCAAACTCCTCCACAAACTGAATCAACACTCTGGTTGACCATGGCACCCATAGAATTCAATAGGAAAAATCCCTATATATAATTTCTCCTTTGATTATGAAACCTACTCCAATGAGTCTAGAATGTCCAAAAATGGATACCTAGCCTCTTTTTCATCCAATTTGGTCGAAAAATAGAGAAGTTATAACCTCTCCTAGTTTTCCCACTATTCACTCTACATTTTGCACAAAATCTGACATCATCCTACAATTTCTCCCCATTTTCTGCTAACGGAGCGACAAATTCCCCAATATTCGAGCGGATTTGTAGGACTGTTAATTTAACTGTCGAGGCCTAAAACCAAAAGAATGGTCATATGGGGGGCCATGCGCCTAGGGGCTAGCCCACGATGCTGGCCCCCTCCCTCCGGTGGTTACATAACATGCTAGCAGTTTAATGCAAGAGTGTTCACATGGGAGTCGTTGGAAGTGACCTTTAACGGTCTTCGTTGGCGGTGACCATCAGCGGTTATGGTGTTCACATGGGGGGTAGAACCATTGCGGCAATAAAATTTATTATGAAACTACCTCCCTTACATGTTAAGAAACGCAGTGCAAGTGCGTTGGTGATTTCTTTGGTCTGTTCTTTGGGAGGTCGCAGGATCGAGCCCGACCTCCGCCTTGTCCGCCATAACAAATTATGCATTAACATGAGGAGGACACATGGAGACCTTAGGCTTATCCACATGTCACCTCCTCATTGGCCCAAACAAAAGACACGTGGAGACCTTAGGCTTATCCACGTGTCACCTCCTCATTGGCCCAAACAAAAGACACGTGGACCAATAGAACGATGCCACTGAGCTCGAGAATATTTCAAAGAATATGCCAAAGGAATATACCACAAGAATATACAAGGAATATTCCTTTTTCTAGCTGGGCTGTATGGATGCCCAGTCAACATCCCTATTAGCACCTGCAAAAATTTTACCTGTTTGACAAAGTGAACATATCACGTTTCTGGGAGCATACAATGTCTGTTTTGCATGAAATGAGTTGTGACAGATTCAAGATGACGAGATCTACACGGTCATTCAGGTTCCAAACCATTCTGAAAACTTTGAATTTTTAGCAAATTTTGAGTTTCTAATCAATTCGACTTCCTTACGAAAAGACTAGTCTGTTAGATATAGGAGCTTAATGTCATGCTCGTGCTGTATTTTCATGAGTAGATAAGATAAAGGCTATATTGATATGCTGATGGTTTCATATAACCTATGAAGGGAAGACAATTTCTTTCCTTGTAACATGAACATCAATTTTTATTTTTTCTAAATGAAAATGTTCACAGGTGTTGGATCTTAGGATACACACCACTAATATTGCCTAGGTTTTCCTTACATTCATGAACTTCACGTGTCTAACAATTCAAACTATAGTTATATACAATTCATTATTTTGGCATCCTCTCCGTTGGCCTCATATACAATTCACTAATAGGTCTAAGAATGTTGGTGCGAATTTATATAAGTTTAATAAACCATAGGTGTTGGATCTTAGATACACACCACACATATTGCCTAAGGTCTTATTTACCACTGATGATGGTCCAAGCTTAATTGAAATTACTGTTGAAGATTGAATCCTTCTTCCAAATTTATAATTTCGAAAGAAAATTATCATAATGGTCAGATTACACATCTTGTGGCAAAAAAGATGTACTAGGACACTTGAACATGTGCCCAAAGAAGTTTAATCAAAATGAAAATTCCTCTATTTAATATTCTATAAACAATTAATTCTAAACTCATTTGACTTTCTTAAGAAAAAGCTAATGTGTTAGATACATGAGCTAAATCTCACACTCTTGCCCTATTTGCGTGAGTAGATAGGATAAAGGTTATATTGATACACTGATGGTTTCATATAATCTATGAAGGGAAGATAATTTATTTCCTTGTAACATGAGCATCAATTTTCACCTTTAAAAAATGAAAACATCCACAATTGTTGGATCTTTGGATATGCACCACAAATCTTTCCTAGGTTTTCCTTACCACTACTGAACTCCGTGCGTAACAATTCAAATGATAGTTATATATAGTTCACTATTTTGGCATCCTCGTCGTTGGATTCATATACAGTTCACTAACAAGTCTAAGAACGTTAGTGAGGATTTAGGACCCAATTTTTAGTTTATAAGCCATTGATGTTGGATATTAGATACACACCACAAATATTGCCTAATGTCTTGTTTACCTATGATGGAGCCTAAGTTTAATTCAAATGATCGTTGAAGATTTAATCCTTCTTCCAAATTTATAATTTTGAAAGCTTTACCACAAGTCTACAAGACCTCTCATTGCAAGGATCAATGACATGATGCCTATAACCTTATGGTTAATGTGTGGCATGTTCCAGTTGTACAATAGACCTAAGAATAGGAGTAAATAAACATATGGAGCCATCCTGTAGCATATACAAACACTTACGACAAACTACACTTGGAAATGCAACAAGAAAATTAGAAATCGAATATGGAAGAAACATGTTTGCTATTTAACATAAAAATGTATAACAGTCAATATATCTTTCAAGAATGAAGACAAGTTTATGATACTTTTGGAACACAAGGGTTATTGTCATATACTAAGGAAGTTGAGCATGTAATAACATACTTAAACATGGTAAGGCTAATTCATTTTTTTCTTCTTTTCATAGAAATAACTTATGGCCCTCAAACTATTACACATTTACATTTTCAATGTGTTAATGTGTCCTTGCCAGGACCTAAACTACTGTATCATCTGTTAAGGTTGCAAGGGAGGGATGTGCATTAACAACTTAGTACAACCATTGGACAAATATAGGTAGAATGATGAGTCTTCTTTACCTTTTCATTGTCAAACAAAGATTGCAAATCTTCCTCAATATATGTCCCCATTAAATGACCAAATTCCAATGAAGAGGAGGAACAAATGGAATGTGACAGTTTGCATAAACCCAGTTTCAAAAGATTTGGCCTATCTTGAAATTCCATGAAAAATTCCTTCTAGGTCATGTAACAACCATCTAAAAGTCTAGTATGTTGAAGTATATATGTATATATGTGCTACGAAATTCTTGAGAATCCGCTTACCAATCAGACTTTCCCCTATTTGATTGTTGAATGAGCTAACTGATTTTATGAATCTTTGAAGGGGTTTTCTATTACTTTGTTAAGATAATAGACTTGTTTATCTTTTCAACTGATAATTAAGTTGTCATACTTAAATTTTATTATTAGATTCATTCCCTAGATTATTTATGTAAATATTAATTTGTAGATTCAAAACTGCTCATGAAATTTACTAAATCAAAAGACTTGAAGCTAATCTACTCATTTGTGGAAGTTAATTCACCGTCTAAAGCAAGAATCATTGACATGCAAAAGGAAATATCACACATACACAAATATTTATCTAGGGGAAAGCAACTGATCAAAACCCCTTACTATTTGTATTGCATTAATTAGAGAATAGAGAAGAAGTACAATGCTTGTTGAAGCCTGAGCACACCCTACACTAGTATAGACTATCTCTCTGCATGTGGTGCTTTTTTGAGTCTGCACACATGTGAATCTTTGTCAAAGGTCTCAAACCCCTCTGACTACTAAATATACACCTCATGCTCAATAACATCATTAAGGAATGTTGTCTTCACATCCATCTGGTGGATCTTCCACCCCTTCTCCACTGACAATGCTACAATTGATCTGATGGATGAGTACCTTGCTACATAAGAAAAGGTCTCCTCATAGTCAATTCTCTCCACCTGAGAGAACCCCTTGGCCACAAATTTGGCCTTGTGTTTCTCTATGCTACCATCCGCTGCATTCTTTACCTTGTAAAGCCCTTTCGAACCAACCACTGATTTATCTGACGGTCTTGGGACCACTTCCAAAACATTGTTTCTGACAATGGAATCATATTCCTCTACCTAATGTCTACCCATACTAGTTGCTCTATAACTTCCTTGAATGAGGATGACTCTATCTCTACAAGCTCACTCATCAGAGCCATGTATCTAGTGTACCGATCCAATGACCTACTTTGCATGTGTTGTGATGTGGGTGCTCCCACATTCTCTCTAGCATCCTATAATAATTTATCAGCTTCCCTGGTTTGCTCCCTTCCTTCTCTGGATGGTCTCTACTTGAGTGGATGTATCCACTCTCTGTTCCTCTGCTTGTGGCTGCAACACAACTTCCTGAGGTTCTTCCTTTGGAGCCAAAATCTCCTGATCAGGTTGCAACTAAAGCTCCCTCTCAAGAGAACACCTCATTTCCTTCTCCTCATCAAATTTCACATCCCGTCCGACACTATCATCTTGAGGGATGGAAAGTACACATGATAGTTTTGAGGTGTATCTATGTACCCGACAAATATGCCCAAATCTATTGTCAACTCTAACTTTTTCCTTGCTTCCTTGGAAACATTACAGTAAACTGATGATCCAAATATCCCGAAGTGTGACATATATGGTTTCTTCCTTGAAAAATATTCCTCTGGTATACTCATGCCAAGAATCCTACGAGGACTCCTATTCTGTAAATAGACCACTGTGTTTCATGCTTCAACCCACAAGTGTAGCAGTAGGCTTTGGTCATGCAACATCGCCCCTGTTTCTCCCACAATACTTCTATTCTCCCTCTTAGCCACCCCATTATGTTGTGGTTTATAGGGTGCTGTCAACTCCTGTAAACTTCCTTCCTTTGTACAATTTTTTTTAAACTCATTCGACATGTACTCACCACCATTATCGCTCATAAGAGCCTTCAATTTCCTGCTAGTCTCTTTCTCAACAAGTGCTTTAAACTCAACAAATTTGGAGTACTTTTGGTCTTTCTTCTACATGAAGTATATCTAACAATTCCATGAGAAATCATCTAAAAATATAACATAATACCTGTGCTTGGTAGTGGAGGCCATCGATTAATTTCCAAAAACATAAGAGTGGAGCCTTTCAAGGACTGCATGCGCCCTACTGTCCCGACTATTGAAGGTGGATTTTGTATACTTCCCCATTGTGCACCCTTTGCATGTACCTCGCTGCTCAAATGCTCTTTTCGGGAGGCTTGTAGAAATATATTGCATGATACTCAAAGCGCCATGATGCAGGTGGCCAAGTCTTCTAAGCCATAATTCACTGACATCTTGGATTTGCACTTTCTCTTCTTTGTGCTTAATGTTGCACAATATTCCACATATAATTTGTAGAGGTTTTTCATTAAAATCCTAATCTACTTCACTTGTCCCGTGGCGATATGTCTCAAGAAATCCTTCCCTTTGCTAAATATCACATCTTAGCCATGATCCTCTAACACGACTACATAAACTAGATTCTTCTTTAAACTTGGTATAAACATCACATCCTTGAGCCTGAGAAGAAATCCAAACTCCCTCTGAAAGGTAACTGTACCAATACTGATCGTGCTATACCTTCCATCATATTCCATATTGATGTGCATCTGGAGATCCTTCTCCTCCAAGTCATTGAAAAATTCTTTGTTGCCCTTCATATGGAATGAGGTGCCATTATCAATATATTGCACACTACCCATCACTATGCTTTCCATGTAGGCAATAAGGGTAAAACCAAGTTTGACCCGTGAAGCCAGGGCTTCACCCGCTGCTCCTCCTATGATCTTATTTCTTGCCTTCTTGTGTGGATACTTCGTTGCATAGTGCCTGAATTCATGACAGTGAAAGCACTTGATTCTGGACTAGTATTTCTTCTTGCCCTCTTGACTTGAATTTGCTTTGGATTGGGATTTTTTCCCTTTCCCTTTCATCGCTTTTCCATCCAAGGCACAATTTTCCTCATCCTCACCTTTGGATGAGGTCCTGTCTCTGGTGCTCCACCTTATCTCCTCCTATACCAAATCATACCAAAGGTGTTCCCAATTTGGTAGCTTCTCCCTCCCGTTCACTACATCTTGGTAGTTGTGTAAGTCCTTGGGAGGGCCTAGAAGGGCTAGGCTCCCCAAATCATCCTTTGTTACATTAACACCAACTTGAAAAATTTCATCATGACATTGTGTGAAACTGCTTAGGTATTGTGGAATGGTTTTGTTCCTCTACATCTCGATATTTAGAAGCTTGTCCTTGAGTGCCAATTTCCCATGGTCACTACTATTATGAAAAAATATGTCAACACTTGCCACATTGCATATGAAGTTTCTTTCCTGTGGAGATTAGAGACGATATGGTCTCGTACTCCCTCCAGTATGATCCTCCTCACCTTGGAAACAAACTTCTTCCAATCTGCTAGATTTTGAGCATCGATTGTTTGTTGGTTTCAGAATATCATTATCAATGAATTCCTTCAAACCATTATCCTCCAGTACTGCCTCCATCTGGTCCTTCCATGCAACATAATTCGATCTTCCATCAAGGGAATACTTGAGCCTTAGTCCATTGAAATCCATCTTTTCAATCTCGAAGAAAACTTGCAACCTAATCTGTAACCTCGAACCTCCTGCAATGAAAACTTCAAAATCTCTCCTCTATAGTGATTCTAGCTCTGATACCATGTAGAAATTAATGTGTAGATTCAAAATTGCTCATGAAATTTACCAATCACAAGACTTGAAGCTACTCTACTCATTTGCGGAAGTTAATTAACCATTTAAAACAAGAATCATTGACATGCAAAAGGAAACATCACACATACACAAATATTTATCTAGGGTAAAGAAACTGCTCAAAACCCCTTACTATCTGTATTGCATTAATCCGAGAATAGAGAAGAAATATAATGCTTGCTCAAGCCTGAGCACGCCCTGCACTAGTATAGACTATTTCTCTGCCTGATTGACTAAACCTGGCCCAAAACTTAGCCAATTTTAATCCTTCCCAAGCTCCTATTTCCTCGCGTTGTTCCCTTGGGAAATTACCCCTATTTTTTACGAATTTCACCCCAAGCAATTGTGCAATTACCATAGGCCAATCCTCTGACTGGATGCACCACCTATACAACTTGTGTTAGTTTACAACTGATAGAACATTGATCTTGAACTCCAATCTCAACTAGGTAACTCAAATTCTCTGCATGCAACAATTATTTTTGGATGATTGATTAGTTAAATGGTTGATAACTCACTATGGAAAAGGTTATACACCAACAACTTGACCTCCACTAGTTCTTCTGACAATTAGAACTAGTTAGATTGACAATAACACAAATTATCTGAAATATATTGCTACAAATTAGCAATCAATCATGTAGAATTTAAATCAAGTGTCTCCAACTTGAATGTACTGAGTTAACTGAGTTACAAGAGCCATGTCACCTCAGTTAACTATCTCGAAGTATTTTGTTGAAATTGAAATTCGAGTTTTAATCTAATTTGACCAAGGAAAAGTCAAAACTAGATTTTCTTGCTGCATTTTCAACACTTTGTAGGAGCTCAATGAAACCACTGCTTTGTGTTGGTGAATTTTGATTTAATGGTTTCAAGGAATATTACTTTATTGATAGGTTTTAATTTTTTGGTTTTCTATTGTTTTTATTATTTCCACTTTGTTTCCCATGGTAAACAATGTTGGTAACAAATCAATTTATTCAATTCCCCATTTATTAATTACTTTATTATATTGAGCACATAAAGGCTTTTGCAGTGATGGAATTGTTCCTTGGTTTAATCATGCTTGAAGATCTAGATAAGGTTCTTTGATCATAGAAATCATTACTCTGTGTTGGCGAATTTTTATTTAATATTTTCAATTAATCTTACTTTATTGCTAGGTTTAAATTATTTGGTTTTCTATTGCTTTTTTTATTTCCTCTTTGTTTCATATGGTAAATAATGCTGGGAACAAACCAATTTATTCAATTCCCCATTTCTTAATTACTTTATTATGTTAAGCACATAAAGCCTTTTGCAATGATGGAATTGTTCCCTGGTTTAATCATGCTTAAAGATATAGATAAGGTCCTTTGATCTTGTACTCAAAGAAGGATTTCTTGTAGGGATATTTCCAAACTTTCTAGATAATCCCCATGGCATTTGGATTTTTTTTGAGATTTTTGTATCTCACATTTCCATAAAAGATGCTTGGTCGCTTTTTCCTTTTAGGTCATGCAACAACCTTCCAAATGTCCTATATACCGAACTCCAACTTTTTCTATCATGTTATTCTTTAGAATCATCCACCCCAACACTATGAATTCACTTGATTTCCTTGTCCTAGACAAACCACGTTCCATTCAGCCTCTTTGTAAGTGAAAAAAAAAGGGTTGGGTCTTGTTATGAATTTTTTTGGCCTTGTAATCAAAGATGTCATTTGGGACTACTCCTAAGTCTCCCACATAAGCCTCTTGGCATATTTCTCAAAGGACAAATATAAGTAGAGTGATGAGTATTTTTTGCCTCATCATTGTCCAACAAATATTGTAAAGATTCCTCAATATCTTTCCTCATCAAATGGCCAACTTCCAATTAAGAGGAGGAACAAAGAAAATGTGACAATCTACATAAATCTAGTTTTAGAAGGTCTGAGCTATATTAAAATTCCACAAAAAATTCCTTCGAGGTCATGTAACAACCATCTAAAATATGTCATTTAGGACTATTCCCAATTCTTCCAGGTAGGCCCCTTGGCATCTTGATTTGTTTTGAAAAAAATATCATTAGAAATTGTAACCACCCCTTGCACATTTACCCACTTTAACTGGCCTGCCGGGGTAAACGTGAGCTGAGGGATACTATGACATGACCCAGCCTCCTAAGTATAGTTAAGGAACTGGAGTCGATAAAATTGAACTTTATTGACCTTCCTCAAGAGCTACAAGACACCCATGAGATAAACAACCAATCCTAGTGCCCAAACCTTGAGTTGGATTGCTTTTTAGTGACCTGGACCTTCAACTGCATGCATGACAAGGCCTCAATGTGGTTATAGTCCTCTAACTACATGCATAAGCCTACTAGGGTATGGTCCCAAATTCTAAGCCACCATTTTAGGCTAGCCTTGAGACCATTGCCTAGAACTAAATGAGGCTTTCCATAATTATAAATATCATCAGGACAATGTCATTCATACAAAACTTGATCAAATACTTGATCTAACCATACCTAACCATGACAGTCATTTTGTGAAACATATTGAGAACATGTAATCTACATGTCATAAATGCATATCTGAATGTTGGAGTCTAAAACTTATCTGAGATTCACCAAGAAGGTCTAATACCCTCTCATAATAGCTGCAATAACATTTGTTATCTCATGCATTCATTAACCATTCATTAACTAATCAAACATATCAAGAGCCATAACTAGAACTTGTTATGAAACCATGCTTATAACCAACATATAACCAAATTAATAACCATGATAGAACAACCATCAAAGCCACATAATAACAAGCACCAATACTCATGAAACATAATAGGAAAAGAGATCTTATTGACATATGCACGTACCACCTGAGCATAGATTGAACTTAACCATATCTTTCTTTCAGCCAATCACCCCCGTGCCATATTTCAAGCATGAATGTTAGATTCAAGACATAAACAACCAGGGCTTCCCAAAGATTAAACCCCCTCCACCCTCATGCTCCTTTGATCTCACCAAAACCAATCAAGGGATCACATAAGAAAACCAATGCATAAAACAACCAAACCTTCCCAGAGATTAAACCACCTCCACCCTTAGGGTACCATGATCCCTCCAAAACCGGTCAAGAGATCACTAAGCCTAAAACAAGCTTGGATGCCTCAAGATTTCTTCACCTTTACCTTGAGGATTTTTTCTATCTCCACCCACCTGTTGAGGGCTTCCTGGAGATTAAACCACCTCCAAACCCAATCCTTGGGAATTTTCCTGAGACCACCTCAACCAATTCCAAAACCATCTAGCAATCGAAGCTCAACCAAGTAAAAGAACCCCATCACACCATGGATATCTAAAAATGGCAAGACAAGGCCGAAACAATTGTCACACTCGACAAAATCCATGCCAATGGCAGTAAGAGAACCAAATACACACATGCATGTACCATGCATTCACAAACTAGCTAGGAAATCACACATCCAATGTGTTACTTGCAATTATTCCTATTGAAGCTGCTTGATCCAAATTTTCCTTGCTTATCCCTTTCTTTCATTTCCTTCATTGTCCTTTCTTTTCCTTCCTTTCTTCAATGCTAGAGTCCTCCAAGAATGCTCTAAGTGTGAAAGAGTGTTAGAGAATAGAGAGAGAGCTAAAAAACTGTACTGACAAAATCTGAACCAACAAAAGCTATGAACTAATTGTCAAAATACTTTTTATCATTGAGGCCTCTATTTTCCTCTTATTTTTCCTTCAATTTCCACTCATGAAACCTGTGACCCTTCATCTACCTTTTCTCCTATTTTCCTTTATTTTCATAAATAAAATGCCAATTAATGCCTCTTTTCCTTTGCCAATTTGCTTGGCCATAATAAACTGAAATGAACACCAACTAGGATGTTTTTCCCAACATTCAGCTTGGAATGTGTCCCACCACCTTCGTCTTAGTTTTTCCTTTATTAACTTTTTTACATGAACTTTTAATCCAAGGTTGTTACAAACCCATCCCCCTTAGAGGAACATTGGCCTTGGTGTTCTATGACACCTAGGACCAACAAGACCGTTGAAACCCAAAACACCTTCCCATTGAGCTTTATAACTTAGCTTGATACAATGTTTACAATGAACATCCTGCTGAAAAGCAAAACCAACATGACAAACATGAGATCATGACAACCATATCCCTTGTTAGAGCTTTATAACACAACTCATTGTGGTATTTACAATAACAACCATACATAAATATGTACATATACCCAAAACTCCTTTGCCTCAATTGAAAAAAATGAAGGATACATAGCCCACATCTGATCAAACATTTCCCATGTAGCTTCATCAGGGCCAAAGTGGTTCCACTGCACTTTAACTTGCTCGATTGCTCAGTTCTAGAGCATGAGTTGTTTTCGCTACAATATGCACTGAGGTTTCTGTGGAATTCTCCTTTTGGATCCACCTACAATACAGATCAGTCAATCACATGATCAACATCCTTAACATATCTTTTAAGCAATGACACATGGAAAACATCTTGGACTTTCAGTATTGGAGGTAGTGCAAGTATGTAGGCCACTAGTCCAATCCTCTCAAGGATATCAAAAGGCCCACAATATCGAGGTGTCAACTTGGCACATGATCGAATCCTCAAGGAGATCTTCTTGGGTTTGATGCGAAAGTACACATGCTTCGCAACCCAAAACTCCTTGAACAGTGTATGATGATCTGCATAACTCTTTTGTCTATCCTGTGCTGCCTTTAGATTCTTCTTGACAACGTGAATTTCCTATTCAATCTCTACTAACATGTTTGGTTCAATTAGTACCTTATTCACTCACTCCACCTGATGGGAGTATTACAACTCTTCCCATAAAGTGCCTCAAATGGACTCATCCTCAGTGACTTATGATATCCATTATTGTAAGCAAACTCAACTAGTGTAAGATACTTCTTCCACCTCCTTTGCTACTGCATGACATACATTCTAAACATGTCCTCCAGAATCTTGTTGACCCTCTCTCTTTGTCCATCTATCTACAGATGATAAGTTGTATTGAAGGCCAACTCTGTACCCAAACCTACAAATAACTCCTTCCAAAACCTAGAAGTGAACTTAACATCTATGTTTGACACAATATTCTTAGGAATACCATTTAATCTCACTATCTCCTTGATGAAGACCTATGCTACCTCACTAGCTAAATTAGTAGACTTCACTAGAATGAAGTGAGCTACCTTGGTTAACCAGTCAACCACAACCATGGTGGAATCATGTTGTCTAGATGTGCTTATCAAACCTATGATGAAATCCATAGAAATGACCTCCCATTTCCGTTCCAGAATCGGAATTAGCTATAGTAAACTACCTGAGTGGTTACACTCTAATTTTACTTGTTGACAATCCAAACACCTTGCGACGAACTCGACTACCTATTTCTTCAGATTCATTGAATAGTAAAATTGCTTCATAACTGTCAATGTCTTATGATATCCTAGTTGACCTAAATATGGCTTAACATGAAATTCCCTCAAGATAAGCTTCTTGAGCTCATTATTGTCTGACACATAGATGTTGTCCCTAAGCCTCACCAAGCCATCTGCCATGAGATGATAATCCACATCTTGGTCACCTGTACCCTGCTACTGTAACCCATGCCTCAACTATTGGTACTTATCATCCTGTTGTCTTGCATGCAAGATCGAATCTTGTAAAGTTGTCCCATATGAACCCATAGTTGTTATGTGATTTACCTGCACTCTTTTGCTAAGAGCATTTGCAACCTTGTTCTCCTTACCCTTAATGTACATGATCTCGAACTAAAACTCTCTGAGTATAGCCAACCATCGAGCTTTCATGGCATTCAGATTAGGTTGATCAAATAAGTATCTCAACCCACTATGATCACTCATCAAAACAAACCTCCTGCTAAGAATTTATTGTCTCCACATCTTCAATGCATGAATGATCGTTGCCAACTCAAGATCATGTGTCAGAAATTTATGCTCATGCTCATTCATTTTCCTTGACTCATAACATACCAACTGTCCCGCTTGCATCAATACTCCACAAAGTCCTCTCTTAAAAGAATATGTACACACCACAAACACTTTATCTAGATTTGTAATCTTTAGAATTAGAGCATTTGTAAGCAACTGTTTCAATTGCTCAAAACTAGCTGCACATTCCTCTTTCCATTAAAATTTCTTTCCCTTTCTCTGTAAATATGTGATAGGATAGGAAATCGAAGAGAAGTTCTTGATGAACCTCGTGTAATAACCTACTATCCCCATAAATGATATAACTTCATCCACATTCCTAGGAGCTGGCCATTCCATAATAGCTCCAATCTTTTCTAGATCCACTGCAATGTCTTCCTTGGAAACAACATGTCCCAAGTAATGTACCTCTATCTAAAAAAAAATTCATTTACTAAGCTTGGCATGCCACTAATGCCCTCTTAGCAATCTTAATACTACTACTAAGTGTCTGACATCCTCTTCCTCATTCTTAGAATATATCAATATATCGTCATTGAATACAATCATAAGTTTGTCTAGATAAAGATGCAACACACTATTCATCCAACACATGAAATTAGCTAAAGCATAAATCAAACTAAAAGGAACCACAACAAAATCATAATGTCCATACCTGGTCCATAAGGCAGTCTTGTAGATGTCCTCTTCTTTGATGCATACTTGATGATATCCTAATATCAAATCAATCTTCAAAAACACTCTTTCTCCCTTTAAATGATCAAACAAGTCATAAATCCTTGACAACAGATACATGTGCTTGATTGTCACCTTGTTCAACTACCTGTAATCAATGCACAACCTGAGAGTACCATCATTCTTCTTTACAACCAACACTTCTGCACCCTAAGGCTACATACTTGGCCTAATGTATCCCTTATCAAGCATTTCCTTCAACTACAACTTTAGTTCCACTAACTCTAGAGTGCTCATCCTGTAAGGTGCCTGTGATGTTGGTGCTGCTCTTAGTATCAACTCAATAAAAAATTTGACTTAAAAATTTTGACTTCCTTGTGAGATGGAAACTCTGAAATATTTTCTAGAAATATATCATGAAATTGCTGCAAATTCGGATACCTCTTCAAGACATCTACATCCTCAACATTCTTACCTTTATCACAGGGAATATGCACTGCAAATAATACACACCCTTTCCTACAACTGAGCTTTGCCTACATAGTTTTAACCATTATCACTGATGTAGGCTTCTTCTTTCCCTGAAAGATTCTCTTCTCTCCATCATCGTCCAACCACTCAATAACCTTCTCATAGCAATCCACCTTAGTCCTGTGAAGGTACAACCAATCCATACCTAGAAGCATACTGTATGAGCCCAATGGAAGCACATTCAGATGCACTAATGTAGGCATACCATTCAACTCAAATGCACAAGTGCTTACCCAATGATGAACTCTTTTCTTAGTACTTGTAACTAGCTACACCAACCAAGACACTGCATGGACTTGTTTTCTCAACCCACTATTATCCATCATGTCAAGATTAATGTAACAACCTTGGTTAAAAATCCATGTAAAAATAAATAAGACCAAGGTCATGGGACACATATTCTAAGGTGAATGACTAAAGGAAATTGGAAAAGGCAATGGAAAAGGCTTTGGAAAGGCAAAGAGGCATTAATTGGCATTTTATTAAAGAAAATAATGGAAATTAGGATAAAAGGAAGGTGAAAGGTCAAAGGATGCATGTGAAGAGGAAAATGAAGGAAAATAAAGGAAATTGAAGAAAATAGAGGCCTCATTGATAAAAAGGATTTTGAGGATCAATTCATAGAATTTTATCAGTTCAGTTTTGGAGTTCTCTCTCTCTCTCTCTCTCTATTCTCTCTCTCACACACTCTGTTGTAGTGTTTTCTTCTCAAATATGTACGAAAAGAACCCACTTAAGATTGGGGATGACAAACAATCTCAACAATATAAATGACTGCTAAACATTGTAGATCTGCAACAACTAATAGAAACAAAACCTACCAAAATTCTAATCTATGCCACAATCATAATTAAACAACAAAAAGAAATAGCAATAACTTCAACCGTCCAATGGAAACTAGATATACAAAGAATAGTTTCATTATAACACCTGCGAAGGGAATGAATAAATGTTATCAGTCCCCCTCTATGGGATGGGTTCTTGGCTATCCTCAAACATCTTCAACTTGTGTCGAGTCTCTCTCCTCTATAATGTGTAAACCCATCAAAATAATGGTGTGCGACAACGAAAATAATTAGAGTTACAACAATGAGTGCAACAATGAAAATAATCAAAAGTGAATAATAAATGGAAAACCCTTCTATTTATAACAAAATATTGATTTATCCTCGAATAATGATCAATAATAAAATATTATTAACCCCATTCTTGGAATAACCACTTGGAATATTTTATTATATTTGGTTAGGAGGGAAAAAGTATTTAAACTTTTATTTAGAAATAATAAATAGATAAATGATTTATTTATCATCTTAAGGAATTGGTTAAGGAATAATAAATAAATAATGATTTATTTAATTATTCCTAAGGGATTTAGTCAAATTTGACAAAGAATAATAATTAATTAGTGATTAATTAATTATTTGTAGAGAAAAATAAGATAATTAATGATCTATCTGTTAATTTTTCATGATTGGGTCAAATATGACAAGGAAAAATAATTGAACAATGGTTTAATTAATTATTCCTAGAAGAAAATCAAATAAATAATGATTTATTTAATTATTCTTCATGGGTTTAACTATAAATTACTTAACAAAGGTGATTTATTAAGTAATTTCTCACAGTGAAAGCAATTTTGCTATGGTAAAATTGGCTTTACGTAGTGTACTTCGATCCATCCAGTAAATTAGGCTAGACGATCAATTTTTTGGTGATAACAAATTTCCCCCCAATGTACGATCGTTAGGAGCAAAACGTATGACCGAAGTACATTGTAAAGACACAATCACTAGACAACACAAGGGAGAGAGAGAGAGAGAGAGAGAGAGAGAGAGAGAGAGAGCAATAAAGCTAAATTGAAAGAGGATAGGGATAGATGGGGCGAGACTAATGCAAGTCTCCTTTTATGTTGTGGTACTTGACCTCAATGAGGTGGGGGAGGCATACCCATACACGTCGAGATAAATTAGTACAAATATAATGGTGCACCCAGAAACATAAAACTAAGCAATGAAGTACATGCTGAATGGTACATGACATGTTGGCATAACAGAGCTAGAAAATAATACAATGTATCCCATATACATAATGCACCTAGAAAAACATGAGCGAGGACTAAATACAATAATATATGAGTACATGAGATATAATGGCCCTTCCCTCAAAAAATGGGTGGGAGGGAGGGTAGAACAACCAGAGAAGCCTTGCTGAACAAGGAAGGGCTCTGCAAAACTAAATGGATCATCTGAAGGAGGCATGCATGATATGAACACTGCGATCGGTAGCAACTGAACCCATCAACTCTGCGGAATTGCATATGAGGCTGTAGCATAATAGGAAGGCATCCGCGCATGTGGGGGGCTACCTGAAGGGCCACCCCCTCATGAGGTCTGAAACATCTCTCACACACCCAAGAATCACTGGTACAATCTGCTGCATCACTGACCATCAAGTGTATGAATAACAAACATGAAATGACCAAGTCAAAGGGAAATAATGAGTCCCTCTGCTCGATCAGAGGCGCCACAAAAAAATGGAAGCTGGAACCATGATACACTGCCCTCTAGACTATTCTTCTAGAATAAATGAGTTGAGGTCGACATATAGGGCCCATGATAGATGAGGCAATGAGGACCCGCAACTAAGGCACGAGGGAAAATAGTAATGTGACTTATGGACTGACACCAGGGATAATGGAAAAAGTGGGACCGAGGGACAAACATATGAATTCCCTTGTCAGAGCATAAAGTGCATGGTTGACCTGACAATGACTGAATCAACTTCGGAGGGGATGGGGACAGTATGACTGGAGGCCAAAATGAGCAACACATGATGAATGGTATACAAAGATGGATGTAAAACTGTAACATGACATAATGGGATGTGAAATATACTCCATGAATGCAAGGGTGACTCATCTTGGATGCTTTGAACAAGGGTGACTCGATGACACTGCCACATAGTCTAGGCCTAGTGGGGACCATCAAAACATGAGTAAATGATGGTTACTAATGAAAAAAATCAAGAAATGGTATGAAAAATATTTAGAGGAGGAGGACCTCAAAGTAAAAGTGTCACTTTATGAGGAAATTCAGTTTTGAGAGGCGACGAAGTGACCCTTCTTGGAAAAATGACTTCTTAGTGAAGTGTCAAATCATCAAAAATTGAAGAAGACCCATTATAGATCTTGATGAGAAATTTCCAATGGTGCTGATGGTTTGTAACACTGAGCTACGGTTTGGTCACAACAGGCAATAGAAAAATTATGAATTTTTCTATGAAAGGATGTTTTGCCTCCAATTTGGATTCATTTGCTAAGTGAGTTATGGTGAATTTGGAGAGGAGGAAAATGCCCTAAATATTGTGGAGATTGTAGTATACAAACCAATCATTGGAATTAGGATCTGCAACTTTCAGGTAGGTGGACTTACTCATCTCTTCAATTTCAGTGGTTTATTTACTAATTTTTGGCACCTAACAGCTCCCTGGGATTTGGGGTTGAAAAGATGGTGGTTTGCTGGCGTGGTGGGGGATGTAGGTTGATCAATGTAGGCGAGTGTTTTCTTCTCTGAACTGACAATACATGTGGCATTTTGAATTAATGGAAAAGCTAAAAATAAACTACCGTGAACGAAACTTAGATACTCTTCGATTTGAGATCCAGGGGGGTTAGGGGGTTTGAGGGGAATTGTCTTGTTATGGTGTTATCAAGTTTGTAGAGAACCCACTGATGAGGGCAGGTGAGCCCTTGCTATCAAGAATTGTGAGCTATTGGGATCCAGACCAGGAGGTCTTCGTCATGCAAGGGTACAAGATTGAGCTCACATTATAGGATATTTACTTCTTGACCGGAATGCCTCCCCTCAAAATAGTGGGGGATATTCATCTAGTGTTGCCTCTTGGGAGGAACATTAATGAGTTTGTGGAGCGCCATTTTCCACAGGACCTATGTGTTAAGGGAACAACTATCTCAGTTGGTGATCTAGAGTGGTTAGAGACACGGGTTATTGCTGCAACTATGCTATGGATCTTGGGCATCCAGGCATTCCATCACATCATTGGTGGGAAGATGATGCTAGTAGAGAGTGTTTTGGCTAGGGCCTACTATGGGTGGGCCCAGATGATGATGTCATCAGTGAAACGACAGTTAAGTCTATGTAGGAGGCATGTGAACTGTGACTGCACTTTCGGTACAATACTGTGTGCATTCTTATTTGAGAAGATACCCACTATCTATCCTCATGTACAGATCTAAGATTGGGGCCCACAGGAGCCTAGGATGCACCGTTGGGGGCAGCTAATATGGAGAGGAGGAGGAGTGGGAGTCGGATGGGGGTTTCGACCCGAGTTTTTCCCACATTGGGATCATATGCCCCTCTATATTGATGATTACCCTTATAGAGAGATGAACTATCAAGGAGATCCTGACTTGCCACTTCTGCCGGGGCAAGCATGGGGACCAGACGATAAGTATTAAGTTGTTAAATAATGAATCCATACAGGTGAGGATAGTTTTAGATAGAGGAGGAATGACCTCTTATAGAGTTTTATGAACCCAACGTTTCAGACTACCAAGTGAGTCCATCATCAGGGGATGTGTCAATAGATATTATAAAGATATTACTGATGTATCCATGAGCTATAATTTAGGGTATATATATAGGTTATGAAAGAATTAATCTAAGAAATTAGGTCGGCCATTATCGAATTAGTTTGTTAATATTCATCAGTTTCGATCTGGATAATCTTAATTTCTCGAATTCTGATGCGCTGTCCATCATGTCCCTTCCATGGTAGGACTTGATGTTGTTAAATAATGAATCCATACAGATGAGGATAGTTTTAAATAGAGGAGGAATGACCTGTTATAGAGTTTTATGAACCCAACGTTTCAGACTACCAAGTGAGTCCATCATCAGGGGATGTGTCAATAGATATTCTAAAGATATTAATGATGTATCCATGATCTATAATTTAGGGTATATATATAGGTTATGAAAGAATTAATCTAAGAAATTAGGTCGACCATTATCCAATTAGTTTGTTAATATTCATCAGTTTCGCTCTGGATAATCTTAATTTCTTGAATCCTGATGCGTTGTCCATCATGTCCCTTCCATAGTAGGAATTGATGTTGTTAAATAATGAATCCATACAGTGAGGATAGTTTTAAATAGAGGAGGAATGACTTGTTATAGAGTTTTGTGAACCCAACGTTTCAGACTACCAAGCGAGTCCATCATCAAGGGATGCATCAATAGATATTCTAAAGATATTAATGATGTATCCATGAGCTATAATTTAGGTTATATATATAGGTTATGAAATAATTAATCTAAGAAATTAGGTCAGCCATTATCCAATTAGTTTGTTAATATTCATCAATTTTGCTCTGGATAATCTTAATTTCTTGAATTTTGATGCACTGTCCATCATGTCCCTTCCATGGTAGGACATGATGTTGTTAAATAATGAATCCATATAGGTGAGGATAGTTTTAAATAAAGGAGGAATGACCTGTTATAGAGTTTTATGAACCCAACATTTCGGACTACCAAGTGAGTCCATCATCAGGGGATGCGTCAATAGATATTAACAAACTAACTGGATAATGGCTGGCGCATCAGAATTTGAGAAATTAAGATTATCCAAAGCGAAACTGATGAATATTAACAAACTAATTGGATAATGGCCGACCTAATTTCTTAGATTAATTCTTTCATAACCTGGATTCATTATTTAACAACATCAAGTCCTACCATGGAAGGGACATGATGGACAATGCATCAGAATTCAAGAAATTAAGATTATCCAGAGCAAAACTGATGAATATTAACAAACTAATTGGATAATGGTCGACCTAATTTCTTATATTAATTCTTTCATAACTTGGATTCATTATTTAACAACATCAAGTCCTACCATGGAAGGGACATGATGAACAGTGCATCGAAATTCAAGAAATTAAGATTATCTAGAGCGAAACTGATGAATATTAACAAAATAATTGGATAATGGCCGACCTAATTTCTTAGATTAATTCTTTCATAACCTGGATTCATTATTTAACAACATCATGTCCCACCATGGAAGGGACATGATGGAAAACACATCAGAATTTGAGAAATTAAGATTATCCAGAGCGAAACTGATAAATATTAACAAACTAATTGGATAATGGCTAACCTAATTTCTTAAATTAATTCTTTCATAACCTAGATTCATTATTTAACAACATCAAGTCCTACCATGGAAGGGACATGATGGATAGCGTATCAGAATTCGAGAAATTAAGATTATCCAGAACGAAACTGATGAATATTAACAAACTAATTGGATAATGGCCGACCTAATTTCTTAGATTAATTCTTTCATAACCTGGATTCATTATTTAACAACATCAAGTCCTACCATGGAAGGGACATGATGGACAAGACATCAAAATTCAAGAAATTAAGATTATCTAGAGCGAAACTGATGAATATTAACAAACTAATGGATAATGGCTGACGTAATTTCTTAGATTAATTCTTTCATAACCTGGATTCATTATTTAACAACATCAAGTCCTACCATGGAAGGGACATGATGGAAAGTGCATCAGAATTCAAGAAATTAAGATTATCCAAAGTGAAACTGATGAATATTAACAAAATAATTAGATAATGGCTAACATAATTTCCTAGATTAATTCTTTAATAACCTGGATTCATTATTTAACAACATAAAGTTCTACCATGGAAGGGACATGATGGACAACGCATCAAAATTTGAGAAATTAAGATTATCCAGAGAGAAACTGATGAATATTAACAAACTAATTGGATAATGGTTGACCTAATTTCTTAGATTAATTCTTTCATAACCTTTATATATACCCTAAATTATAGCTCATGGACATATCATTAATATCTTTAGAATATCTATTGACGCATCCCATGATGATGGACTCACTTGGTAGTCCGAAATGTTGGGTTCATAAAAATCTATAACTAGTCATTCCTCCTCTATTTAAAACTATCCTCACCTGTATGGATTCATTATTTAACAACATCAAGTCCTACCATGGAAGGGACATGAAGGATAGTGCATCAGAATTCGAGAAATTAAGATTATCCAGAGTGAAACTGATGAATATTAACAAACTAATTGGATAATGGCCAGCCTAATTTCTTAGATTAATTCTTTCATAACTTGGATTCATTATTTAACAACATCAATTCCTACCATGGAAGGGACATGATGGACAACACATTAGAATTCGAAAAATTAAGATTATCTAGAGTGAAACTGATGAATATTAACAAACTAATTGGATAATGGCCGACCTAATTTCTTAGATTAATTCTTTCATAACCTGGATTCATTATTTAACAACATCAAGTCCTACCATGGAAGGGACATGATGGACAACGCATCAGAATTTGAGAAATTAAGATTATCTAGAGCGAAACTGATGAATATTAACAAACTAATTGGATAATGGCCGACCTAATTTCTTAAATTAATTATTTCATAACCTATATATATACCCTAAATTATAGCTCATGGATACATCATTAATATCTTTAGAATATCTATTGACGCATCCCCTGATGATGGACTCACTTGGTAGTCCAAAACGTTGGGTTCATAAAAATCTATAACAAGTCATTCCTCCTCTATTTAAAACTATCCTCACCTGTATGGATTCATTATTTAACAACATCAAGTCCTACCATGGAAGGGACATGATGGACAACACATCAAAATTCGAGAAATTAAGATTATCCAGAGCGAAACTGATGAATATTAACAAACTAATTGGATAATGACCGACCTAATTTCTTAGATTAATTCTTTCATAACCTATATATATATATACCCTAAATTATAGATCATGGATACATCATTAATATCTTTAGAATATCTATTGACGCATCCCCTGATGATGGACTCACTTGGTAGTTTGAAACGTTGGGTTAAAAAAAAATCTATAACAGGCCATTCCTCCTCTATTTAAAACTATCCTCACATGTATGGATTCATTATTTAACAACATCAAGTCCTACCATGGAAGGGAAATGATGGATAGTGCATCAGAATTCGAGAAATTAAGATTATCCAGAGCGAAACTGATGAATATTAACAAACTAATTGGATAATGGCCGACCTAATTTCTTAGATTAATTCTTTCATAACCTATATATATACCCTAAATTATAGCTCATGGATACATCATTAATATCTTTAGAATATCTATTGACGCATCCCCTGATGATGGACTCACTTGGCAGTCCAAAACGTTGGGTTCATAAAACTGTATAACAGGTCATTCCTCCTCTATTTAAAAATATTAAGTTGCTATTTTTATGGTTCATTTTATATTTTTATCACATGTATATGGTACTGAGTGTAAAATATAAGGTATGCAGACATAACACTGGTGAAACCAATAGGATATGCAGGTCGAGCTGCAACGCTTGGGGTTGCAAATCAGGGGACATCATCATCGCATCATGGTCTAGAGGATAATGCACTGCACACTGATCTACATCTTATATTTGATGTACTCTTGGCCAGAGTTTTAGAGTGTGGATGGCATGAGTTAGATGATTGACACATAGATTAGTGTACCGAGATTCCCTCAGAGTGGCGAGGTATCATGCGGCACGTGGCGATGGCTAGTCAAGAAGTATGTGATCTACATGTAGATGGAGCAGAGCCTTTGGCGCAGGATCTTCCAGATAGTGACTAGAAGTGGGGACATGTGGGTCCCTTTGGTTTTGCTTTTTGTAACATGTTATGGGCATGTTGGCAGTATTTAGAGCTATTGGCTCCAAACATTTATATGATACATAATATGATTATGAATTTTTATATGATAATTATGGTTCACCATGTGTCTATTTATGGTTGTCTTCTGTGGTAAATATGTGATAAATGCCCATCTAGAATGTTATTTGCAATGGTATCTACATAGTGATTTTGGGCTCTAGGAACATGACTGAAAGTAGTGGTTTCAAATTCACGTACCAACAACTTAACTCGTAGATATTTTCTAAATAGGACCTGGTTATGTACATGATACACACCATTCAATTGCATGATACATTATAAAGAAGAATCTAAAGGCAGCACATGATAGGCAGAAGAGCTATGAAAATCAGAATAGGTTGTTTAATAAGTTCTAGGTTGGGGAATAGGTGTACTTGCGAATCAAACCAAAGAAGGGCTCCTTATAGATTGGATCATGTGCCAAGCTGGCACCATGGTTTTGTGGACCCTTCCGTATTATTGAGAGGAATGGGTTAGTAGCCTATCAACTCGCACTGCCTCCAATAGTGAAAGTTCGTGATGTGTTCCATGTGTCATTACTTAAGAACTATGTTAAATATGTTGATCATGTGATTGTCTGGTCTGTATTGCAAGTGGAACCAGATGCATAATTCTAGCTAGAGCCTCAGTGTATATTGCAGAAAAAGGTGCTCGTGCTCTAGTACCAAGAAATCAAGAAGGTTAAAGTACAGTGGAAGCACTTTATGCCCGATGAAGCTACATGGGAGATGGCATATCATATGCGGGCTAAGTATCCTTCATTGTTTTCCGGTTGAGGAAAAGTAGTTTTGGACTATGTATTTGGTATATGTACATATGATATGGATGTAAATACCACAATGAGCTATGTTATAAATCTCCAATAAGCGGTATAGGTTTCACGTCACTATGTTGTCATGTTGTTTTTCTTTTCAGCAAGGTGATCATGGTAAATACTACATCACGCTATGTTATAAAGCTCCACAGGAAGTATGCTTTATTTTCACTAGTTTTGTTGAGGTATAGGTGTGGTTGAACATCGAGGACGGTGTCCCCCAAGGGGGAGGATTCTGTAACATCTCTGGTGAAAATTATAATAACCACGGTTGATGGGACACTTATTCCAAGCTGAATGTTAGGCAAAACATCCTAGTGTGGGTGTTCTTATTATGGCTAAGGAAATTGGCAAAGGAAATGACTAAGGAAATTGGCAAAGGAAATGACTAAGATTTTGGAAAGCAAAAATGGAATTTTTAACACATTTATTTATGAAAATAATGGAAGTTGTGAAAAAAGGAAGGTTAAAGGCCAAAGGTTGCATGTGAGGAGGAAAATGGAGGAAAATAATGGAAAATGAAGAAAATAGAGGCCTAATTGATAAAAAGGCTTTTGAGGATATGTTTATAACCTTTTTTTAGTTCAATTTTGGAGCTCTCTCATTATTATCTCTCTCTCTCTCTCACTCTTGGACACTTAGAGTTTTCTTGGAGCACTTTGACATTGGATTAAGAAATGCAAAGAAGGCAAGAGGAAGGAAGGAGCAAGCAAGGAAGAGAAAGATCAAGCAACTACAACAATATTCTTTGCAGGTATTGATTTGCATGTGTATTTTCCTTGCTATATTTGGCATGCATGGTATTGCATGTGGTTCTTTCTCTGTTCTGGCATGGATTTTGCTAAGTGTGACAATGTTTTCAGCCTAGTTACCATTTCTGGATAGCCATGGTGTGATGGGGTTCTCATGTTTTGGTTGAGCTATATTGTAGGATGGATTTGAAGCTGAGTGAGGGGGATCTCCAAATGATAGAACACATGGCCTAGTGGTCCCTAAACTGGAATGTCGATCACAGTAAAGCCACTAGCCTAGTAACCCCTAAGCTAGACTGTGGGTTGTTGTAAAGCTAGGATTATGTTGCCTTAGTGGGCCTAGGAATCCTTTCCGGTGAATGGAAAGATATATGGTAAATTGAAGAGGTGGATTGCTCTTCATTGGGCCTAGTAAACCTGGGTTGGGATATGCGGTAAATCCTAGAGAGTGGGTCTCGGTTTAGGGCCTAGTGATCCAGTGCAGAATGCGGTAAAGCCTGAGACCCTAGGAGACAAGAAAATTCCTCATAGTGTAGGTGGAGAAATCCAGTGGCATCCATGTTTGTTTAGCCTATTGATTGGGTGGAGATAATGGTAAGTCCTATTATTACATGTTCTTTGTCTTGACCTAGTGATCCAGGATGGATTATGGTAAATCCTGGTTTCTATTGATGAGGGTGAGGTGGTTTAGCCTCGAGATTCCCTGGTTTGTTCTTTTGGTTTGAGTCCCACATTCTTTCTTGGAATATGGCACAGGGGTCAATGGATGAAGAGAGATTTGGCTCAGCCATTCTATGGTCAGGTGGAACATGGTAGTCCCATCCCGGGTTTGGATTTTTCATCATCAATATGAGGTTATTTCTCCTTGTATTTCTATGAGTATTATGCTGGTTTATATGTGGATCATACGATTATGATTTCCTTGGTATTTCTATTGCTATTATGTTGGTTATGCATATGTTTTATGATAGTGTCTATATATGGTTCTCATCATGTTTTTAATTGTAAATGAATGGGGAATGTATCTATGACCTAATAGATGATAATGCAACAAATTATATAAGGGGACAATGCTTCATAGCGATTCTCAAATAAGTATGAGACCCCTATGGTTAAATCTGTTGCTTACACCTGTAGATTACATATTTGTTATATGTTTGATGAAATGCCTGTCATGGATAGTAGGGGTCTCGTTAAGGGCTTGTTTAAGTATTAATTTTGTATCATTGTTTCCCTATTATCTTTATGTTCTGAAGGTGTCATTCAATTCTAGGTAGTGACCTTGGATTCGGGCCTGAAAAAGTGGCTCAAATCCTAGGGATGCTTTCTAGCATGCCTTGGCATAAGAGCGACCAGAGCCTCCTGGATGGTTGTCAGGTCCATATCATGGGAGCATCCAATGGTCAAGTGGTCAAAAACCTCAGTGAGACCCAGGGGTTAGCCACTTGAGTGGTTGGGATGGTTCTTGGGAGTCTTGTAGTTGATGTGGAAGGTCTATATGTTGTGTTTTTGTCGACTCCACTTCCTTAAGGTCACATAGGAGGCTGAATCTAATCATAGTAGCCTCTTGTCAGATGTTTATCCCGATTGGACGATTGCTTGGGTAGATGTCAGAGGAGGGTGTTACAATTAGCAGGTAATAAAAACAAAACCCTCTCCATCCTGTGTAATGATGTCCATGGCTAATTTCAAAAGTTGGTTGGTCAGTTGATTTCCATGGTTTTGGGGTTGGTTTAGGACACTATGGAATTACCATGGTAATTATTTGTAGGCCTAGTTTACCCCATTGAAGTGTAATGTTTGGCATCGACCCATAATACTAGTGAAATCATGTTGTGAAGATAAATCCCTTCTACAAAAAAAAGTGATCTCTCCAGTCCTATGAGAGGATCTAGCAATAAACCAGACAAACTAGTGCAATCTTTCCTAGTTTATGTTGAAAAATCCAAAGTGAGAGAGAGAAACCTACCTCACTCTGATGCTAAGCGCTCAACTTTTGATGATGATATTGATCCTTTAGCTTGCATGCTCACTTCTCATTGTTCCTTGCATTTGAATACCTTCAAGAGAGATCAAAAGACAATAAGAGATACAAGAGCATACATAGTATAATTCAAGCATAGACTACATGACAGATCAAAGGAGCATCATGCTAAATAAACACATATTTAGACATTTATGGAAAGTAAACACCATATGTATATATTAATGAATCAAAAAGGGAAGCATACAACCATTTCCTTGATGTTGGAAACCCCCTTTGTAGTGGATTTCCAAGTCTAAGCCAAGACAATTCAAGCACTACTTCTTAGTTATATGGGCATGATTTGGGCATAGTTTCAGCATAGGAATGCAGGCAAGCAATGACCAACCATTTGGGGATGGAAGGGACTTGATTTATAGAATGGGAGAGGAAGTCAAGGATGCACAAAAGAGGAAGTAAGGTCCACATATCAAGGGGAAGATCCCTAATGGTAGGATCAAGGACTCAAAATGGGAGAACTCGACCATATCTCTATCCAACAAAATCCAACTCATTGTTATTGAAGATTCTAGAAGGTGAAACTTATCCTCCACTTTAGGAAAGACTACCATAAGAGCTTTAGTGCAAGTTTTCATATCAAAAGATGCGCTGGTTTGGCTAGGTCAATATGTTGCAATACGCCATCAACATGGGCCAACAATAGTGTAAAGCGCATTGATCTTGAAAACTAGGGTTTCAGATAAATTTCTCCAAAATTCTCTCAAGGAAGATTTTCTTCTATTCTTTAGGGATGTTTCTGTATGTGTTTCACAGTGAGTACACTAACATATTTTGTCACTTTGTGACATTTTGGGCAAAATTAGATAGCTCAGGGTATGAGACAGGGAGTGCAAAAAATTACTGTATAACAGATGCTCCCTAAAGAATGAAGTCAGAACAGGAGGTGATGGCTGAAATACTTTACAACTCAAGGAATTGACGTAGAAAAACGCCGTCAGGAGACCTACAAATCAAACATGATACAATATACATATCTAACATATCTAATATAGACATGCCTAATGATACATCTATGAATAAGCATATAACAATACATGAATCCACGACATGGGCACAACCATCCGACCTGAAAGGATCATGTGTATGGATCCATGACATGGACACAACCATCCAATTAAAAGGGATCATGTGTATGGATCCACGATGTGGATGCAACCATCCAACTAAAAAGAATCATGTATACAATCATGAATACTTAATAACTCCTTGCAGCCTAGACTTTGACAAATGAGATCCAAGGTCTTCACATCTATCCCAATCCAATCAATGTGCGAATTCTACCATGTGAATAGTGTTGTAACATTATTTGGTTTTGATAAGTTATTATATTTGTCAAAAATAAATTCAAAATGTTAAGTTAGGACATGGATGAAAAATAAAGAAAAATAAAAAATGTTAGGATAGTTGTATATTTTATATGCATCCATATCAATAAAATGTTAGGAGTTAGTTGCCATAAAGAAAGAAGGAAAAGGAAAATAAAAAATGTTAGGGAAGCAAAAAGAGAATAAAGGCTTCAATTTCAAATAAAAAGAATAATGCAAAGGCTGCTTGTTTAAATGTGCCACATTAGAAATGTTAAATTTATTAATTAATGATTAATTTCCTTAATAGGGATTAATTTTTGTTGTAAATATTTGACATTGAACTTTATGTATATGGCACATATTTATTTCTTAGGCTAAATTCGTTAACCGACAAAATGTCTTGTCAGCTTCAAATAAAGGACGCGCATCATTGGACGATCAAACTACTCCCCGCCCAGATCAACGATGGGGGAGAGTCTTCACACCCCCCTCAACCATTTCTCATTAACACGGTGGAGGGGGATCTGATAGACTCCCAAACCCTATGTGTCCCCACCTTATAGCTCCGTACCCCCTTGCTCAAAACCACAAACTGTTCGCTACCCCCTTCGCAATCTTCTTGTGGTTTTCTTCCGTCAAGAGTCCTCCATCCCATGCCTTGACCGTTATCCTATGACCAATCAAATGCCACCACCTCACATTCCCATTGTCAAGTCATCCTATCCATTGCCACCTCAAATTCTTGTTTCCCTGATGTCATGTATGTTCCTATTCATCCATTGAGCTCCACTCCTATACATTAAAGCTGCTACGATCATAAATAAAATTGTTAGCCCATCCCTGCATGTTATAAATACAACTAAACCCACCTCTTTGTCACTTTCCTCTAACTCTTTACTATTATTTGCAGGTGAAACATTTTTCTACAGAACATTTTCCTATTCGATCAATTTGTCACCAGAGTCACTCTTTCTTCTGCCTGTCAGCACGGCCCCAGAAGGTAAAGCTAAAAAGCAGAGTATAAAATAAAGCACCGCTACTACCACCCATCTCAATATTGACCATGTTCTTCTTGTTTACTCTCTTTTCAAGATTGCAGATGCCAAGTGTGAGTTTGATTTCCATGAACTAAACCTATGTCTCAAATAAAAATACCTTGACTAGCAAGACCGAATCAAATATTGGGAATCATTGTTTCCTTTCTTTAGTTTCCCAAAAACACATGATTTCTCTGACCTAATTACCTGGTGCCAAGCCAAATATGACCCTATAAAAAGATGAGTGGTGGCTCAGAATGGAGACATTCTGATCACCATCTCTGCTGAAACCATAAACCAGATGCTCCTAATCCCTCAATTAGACTCTCTCAACCATTTTTCACCATCAACATTTATGGATATGTACCATAAGTTGACCTTTCCATAGAGAGACCAAATATTTGAAATATTTTTACAAGAGGATGCAAAATTACTAAAAATAAATCCACCCTACCCATATTTGATGTTTCCTGAGGCTTCCAGACATTGTATTTCTCTACTTTCCTACTTGTTGGGATATCCAGATGACCAATTTGTTAATGAAACCATCCTTGGATTCCTTTCCATATTCAACAAAGATCAACAACCAACAATTCATGTATAATTACAACCAATTCCTGGCTGATAATATACATGAATAATTCATGAATATTACTGTACAGGGGGTGTTCAGTTACAACTCTATAATTGTTCACATGTTTCTTTTTCATAAGGGAGATATTTTTCCTATCAAGCTCAACAAATAGGATGAACAAGGAATGAATCAATCAATGATTCATTGGACCGAAATAGTTAGGACAACTTTTGCTAGCTCTTCATTTTCAGATTTTATAGATACATTCATAAAACACTCAACTTGCCATTGAAAATACAATTTCCAAACTTAAAATTGTAAAATCAGATATCTGGAAACTTTATTTTGATGGCTGTTGCTCAAAGGAAGGAGCAGGAGCAGGGATAATGTTAATCTCACCAAATAAAGAAAATATTACTCAGTCATGTAAACTTGAATTTGAAGTCACCAATAATTTGGTTGAGTATGACGTCTTTCTTCTTGTTCTTGAACTAGCTAAGAGTCTAAAGGTTCAAAACTTGAGTATCTTTTCTGATTCTGAACTAATAGTCAAGCAAATTAGAAACCCGTGTCAAACAAAGCACCCAAGACATAGGTCTTACAGAAATGAAGTTTGGGATACAATTGAAAATTTATTTCAAGGATTTAACATAACTGCTATACCTAGGGATGAGAATATGCATGTTGATTCACTCATTGTTTCAGCAAGCTCTTTCAAAATCTCTGAGCGAGTATTGTTGGAATATCAGATTCAAGTCATGTATAGACCATTAATTCCTGATAACCTTAAACACTGGTAGATTTTTGAGGATGATGAACAGTTAAAATCTTTTCTTCAAGTCATTGATGAATTTTCAAATATGAAAATTGAAGAAGATCAAAAAGATGTCCAAGAATCAAATCAACAGAGCTCAAAAAATTCATTGAGTCATAGAATTCTTGATCATGATGTCATTTAGTTATCTAACAATTTTATTCCCAAAGGATTAGTTCCATTGGAAAAGCTATTAGATAATAATGATGTCTCCAAAAACCCCTTCTCTAAATCACCTGAAGAAGAAATTGAAGAGTGTAATATTGGGACTTTAGATGAAGTTAGAAATGTAAAAATATCACCATCTTTACCTTTGGATGTTAAAAACAAATACTTGAATCTTCTTAAAGATTACAAAGATGTTTCTCCCTGGTCATATAATGAATTAAAAACTTATGATACATCCTTGATTGAGCACAAAATTCCTTTAAAACCAGGAGCAAAACCCTTCCAACAAAAATTAAGAAGAATTAATCCCATACTTCTTCCAACCATTGAGAAAGAACTTAAGAAGTTGCTTGATGATCATATCATAGTACCTTTGAGGTCTTTGGACTGGGTGGCTAACCTAGATCATGTTAGAAAGAAAAATGGTGAAATTAGGTTATGTGTAGACTTTCGAAATCTGAAAAATTCGTCTTTAAAGGATAAATACCCATTGACCAAAATGGATCATCTACTTTAGAAAGTTTAAGGTGCAAATAGAATTTCTATGCTAGATGGATTTTTTGGTTACAACCAGATTATAGTGAGTCACGCTGACCAAAATGAAACTGCTTTTACTACTCCCTAGGGTACATTCATGTATGCTAGGATGCCATTTGGATTGACAAATGCTAGAGCCACTTTCTAGAGAGCCATGGATCTAGCATTTGTTGGTAAGACATATGAATTCATTGTCATTTATTGAGATGATTTAACTGTTTTCTCTAATTCTCATGAAAATCATTTAAAACACTTGATCAAGGTTTTTGATAGGTGCAGAAAATACGACATATCCATAAATCCAAAGAAGTCTTTATTTGTTGTAAAGGAAGGGAAGTTACTACAGAATATTATCTCCAAGGAGGGAATTGTCATTGATCCAAAGAGAGTTTCAGCTATTCAAACTCTGTCTTTGCCTAGAAACAAGAAGGAGATACAAACCGTCCTTGGAAAAATTAATTTTCTTAAAAGGTTTATCCCTAATTATGCAGAGATAGTAAAATATATAATTGATATGTTAAAGAAAAAAAATGAAGTGAAGTGGACAGTTTCTGCCATATATGATTTTTATCAGATAAAAAAGGCTATATCTGAAGCCCCTACATTAGCTAGTCCTGATTACTCTTCCCCTTTTAGCATATTTTCTTTTGCATCAGAGACAATCTTAACAGATGTACTTTTACAAAAGAATATAAATGGTGATGACTAGCCCATAGCCTTCTTTAGTAAAGTCATGAGGGATGCCGAGCTTAGATATGACATTATTGAAAAGCAAGCTTATGCTTTAATCCAAGCCCTCAAAGCCTTTAGAACCCATGTTTTACATTCACACATTACAACCTATGTCCCTAATCATGTTGTCAAAGATGTTTTGACCCAACGTGATACTAATGGAAGAAGGGGAAGATGGATTTCCAAAATTCTTGAATTTGATCTTGAGATCAAGGCCACAAAGCTGCTGAAAGGTCAAGGTTTGGCAAAATTATTGGCTGAATCCAATTGCAAAATATTGGGAATAAATTTCATTTTTGAACTTTCATCTGAGGAGAATCCACAAGAACCTTCTCTAAATGCAGAAGGGGAGAATCCACAAGAACCTTCTCTAAATGAAGAAGGTGAGAATCCACAAGAACCTTCTCTAAACAAAGAAGGGGAGAATCCACAAGAACCTTCAGCCTTCTCAAATTTTAGAAGAGAATCCACAAGAGCCTTCTCAAATTTTAGAAAAGAATCCACAAGAACCTCCTTCTTCATATCCAACCATTATCATTCATATAGATTAGAAATATCTACTCTCTGGTTGGTATTATGATATTGTGTAGTTTCTTAGAGATTTTCAATGTCCAACTGAACTTGACTTGAAGTGGTGTAAATCTTTGAAGCTTAAAGCAATTAAATATTGTATTATCAATGGTAATCTATAATGGAAGGATCCTCTCAATATCCTTATTCTCTGTTTGACTAAAAATGAAACAAAGGGAATTATAGATCAGTTCCATGCAGGGTTTTGTGGTGGACACTATGTCTGGAGAGCAACATCTTACAAAATTTTAAAGGCAGGTTTCTACTGGACCACACTGTTTAAAGAAGTTAGAGCAAGAGTTAAAAGTTGTACACAATGTCAAATATTTGCAGTGAAACAAAATTTGTCAACACTCCCTCTTGTTTTAGTATTGGTTCAGGCACCTTTTCTACAATGGGGGTTGGACTTCATAAGGGAGATTCATCAACAATCAAGTAATCAACATAGATGGATTCTAACTACTACAAACTGTTTTACCAAATGGGTAGAGGCTATACCTATTAAAAATGCAACTGATACTGTTGTAATTAAATTACTTGAGGAAAATATTTTATCAAGATTTGGATGTCCCCAACAGATTGTTACAGATAATGAAACAAATTTTAGCAGTGTTAAAATGATTGAGTTTTGTTAGAAGTATTCAATTATGTTACATCATTCTACACCATAATATCCACAGGGTAATGGGCTAGCAGAGTCCTCGAACAAGAGCTTAGTTAAGGTCATTAAGAAGATTCTTGAAGACCATAAAAAGAGTTGGGACAGTCACCTGATCCATGCAATTTGGGCAAATAGAGTTTCTCCTAAGAGGTCCACATGAAAGTCTCCTTTCCAATTAGTCTATGGTAAGGAAGAAGTTTTTCCCACTCATTTAGCTTTACCATTTATGAGATTCCTTCAGGAATCTTATGAAGAAAAAGATGATTTCTCAAGAAGGATTAATCAAATCATTGAATTAAATGAGAACAGGGATGAAATTTAGTACAAGGTAAGGAAATATCAAAACAAGATGAAGGAACTATTTGATAGAAAAGCTAGAGAAAGAAATCTTAAGAAAGGAGACCTGGTGCTTAGATGGGATACAAGGAGGGAGGATAAAGGAAAGCATGAAAAATTTGACAACCTCTGGTTTGGCCCATTTAGCATTGCAAAAGTCAAACGAAATAATACATTCATCCTACAAAATCTTGAAGGACAATATTCCTCATTACCAATCAATGGGAAATACTTGAAACATTATATCCAATATTAGATTTTCATCCATTCATTCATTATTGTGTACATCTAGAGAGTTCATTTTATTTTGAAAATTTCGAGTGTCTAATTGTTTAAGCAAAGACTCGATAGCCTGAGGAGAATGCACTTGAATCTGCTTGTTGTCTACATCCCACAGGGGGAAGAAGTCCCCAGCTGGAGCCGATGTTGTAACATTATTTGGTTTTGATAAGTTAGTATATTTGTCAAAAATAAATTCAAAATGTTAAGTTAGGACATGGATGAAAAAGAAAGAGAAATAAAAAATGTTAGGACAGTTGTATATTTTATATGCACCCATATCAATAAAATGTTAGGAGTTAGTTGCCCTAAATAAAGAAGGCAAAAGAAAATAAAAAATGTTAGGGAAGCAAATAGAAAATAAAGGCTTAAATTTCAAATAAAAAGAATAAATGCAAAGGCTTCTTGTTTAAATGTGCCACATTAGAAATTGTTAAATTTATTAATTAATGATTAAATTCCTTAATAGGGATTAATTTTTGTTGTAAATATTTGACATTGAAATTTATGTATATGGCACATATTTATTGTTTAGGACAAAGTCGCTAACCAAAAAAATGTCTTGTCAGCTTCAAATAAAGGATGCACATCATTGGACGGTCGATCTAATCCTTGCCTAGATCAATGGCCGGGGAGAGACTTCACACACTCATCGACCATTTCTCGTTAATGCAGTTGGGGGGGGGGGGGGGGGGGGGGGTTCGCAAAGTGGTTTTAATGGAGGACACCCCAACCCTATGTGTCCCCAACTTATAGCACCGTGCCCCCTTGCTCAAAACCACAAACCATTCGCTAGCCCCTCTGCAATCCGCTCGTGGTTTTCTTCCATCAATGGTCCTTCATCTCGCGCCTTGATTGTTATCCTTTGACCAATCAAATTCCACCACCTCACATGCATGTTGTCAAGTCATCCTATCCGTTGCCACCTCACACGCCCGTTGCCCTGCTATCATGTCTATTCTCGTTCGTCCGTTGCAGCTATGCTTCCTACACATTAAATCTGCTATGGTCATAAATAAAATCATTAGCCCATCCCTGCATGTTATAAATACACCTAAACCTGCCTCTTTGTTACTTTCCTCTGACTCTTTACTATTATTTGCTGGTGAAACATTTTTCTGTAGAACATTTTCCTATTTGATCAATCTGTCACTAGAGTCGCTCTTTCTTTTGCTTGTCAGCATGGCCCCAAAAGGTAAAGCTAAAAAGCAGAGCATAAAAGAAAGCACTGCTACTACCACCTAGCTCAATATTAACCATGTTCTTCTCATTGAATCTCTTTTCAAGATTGCAGATGCCAAGTGTGAGTTTGATTTCCATGAACTACACCTATGTCTCAAACAAAAATACCTTGACGAGCAAGACCCAATCAAATTTGGGAATCATTGTTGCCTTTCTTTACTTTCCCAAAAACACATGATTTCCATGACCTAATTACCCAGTGCCAAGCCAAATATGACCCTATAAAAAGAGGAGTGGTGGCTCAGAATGGAGACATTCTGATCACCATCTCTACTGAAACCATAAACTAGATGCTCCTAATCCCTCAATTAGACTCTCTCAGTCATTTTTCACCAGTAGCACTTATGGATATGTACCATAAGTTGACCTTTCCACAGAGAGCCCAAATCCTTGAAATATTTTTACATGAGGATGCAAAATTACCAAAAAGGAATCCACCCTACCCATCTTCCATGTTTCCTGAGGCCTCCAGAGATTGTATTTCTCTGCTTTCCTACTTGTTGGGATATCCAGATGACCAGTCTGTTGATGAAACTGTTAGTGTCAGTCTTTCCAGCCTTCCTCCAGTGATCAAATGTGCTCTTACAAAGTGATTTTGAAGTGTCAAGGTCAAATTTTGTCATTTCAGTGAGTCTTCAAGCAAAATTTGGTCACTAGGCATTAGGTCTAGGGTTTGCTTTAACTCCTTCTAAATTTGCCCAAATGCCAATCCATGTCACTATTCAGCTGAGTCTATCATCATTCATAGGGTTTTCATTATCATGTCAGTGTCTAATGAGTCATTTTACATCTTGTTCATGCTTCAGTTGTGCCTTGCAAGTTCATTTCCCTCTCCTAGGGTTTTGAAGGCAATTTCTCTTGGACGGTCAAATCATCGGCAAAACTTGTTTCCTGATGTTCATACACCTTCCCCTATCCTTAAAATACCTTATCAAACACTTCCCATCCCTTAGATCCGCCAAATTCCTCATTTTTCGACAAACCCTAGTTTCTAGCTATAACCTGGCAATTTTCTAGGTTGGGCCTGTGTTTTTCCCTTTTGGACCCTTTCCCCTCACTCAATCTCCGAGATTCCACTTTCCCCTGCTTCCTAACATCCCTCCCCACTCCCAAAAATTTCCCCAAGAATTTAGAAGCCCCCTATCCCCTTCATTTCGCTTCATTTCGACCAAATTCCTTGTTTCACACATCGAGGCAAGTTTCACTCAAATGATGTTTCAGAGCAGTCAGAGATGAATTTTGGAAAACTGAGAGAGGTTTTTGTCCACAACATGCGAAGGAAGAAAAACCTCCTTCACTTTTTATACAGGTGTCATGGTTTGAGAGAAATGTCAAAAATACCGGCAAGAACGAAGGTGCTCCAAGGACGGTTGGCCAAAACACAAAAACGAAAGAAAACACCCGATCCACTCCAAATTTTGGCCAAAGCCTCTTTGGCTGAGCATGGTACTTGATTGGGGACTCCCAGCCCAAATTTCAAGAAATTTGGAGAAAATTTTGTCATTTGTGAATTTTTTGTGCAATTTACAGGTTTTGGCCATTTCAAGCGCCGCGTTCCAAGCGCGGCTATTTTGGAGGACTACTCGGAATTTTGAAAACTTGCCATTTTTGGAAAGTGTATGCAAAGAGAAAAATTACCAATACTTGGGAGAAGCTAGATTTTGAGATTTGAGCCTCCAAAAGCTCAAAATACATCAAAAAAATGACTTTCTGCCCACTTTTTGAGTTGCAGAAAGTGACCTTGGGAGAAATGGTTTTTGAGGGGGAAAAACAACTCCAAATTCAGAAATTCCACTTGGGATGGAAAGTAGACAGACCAAGCTTTCCAATGAGCTATCTTGCACCTGATTTGGACCAGTGGAACCCACTCAAAAGTTGCTGCAAAGGTGCACGGCAGTGAGAGCCAGGGGGTGCGACAGTGAGAGCTAACTTTGCCAAAATCGACCTTTTTTGGTCAAAAAACACTGTTTTGACTATGGTTGATCATTTTTACTTGTAGATGATGGATAAATGTAATATTTTCATGGCACTTTGATAGATTTTACCTCTCTTTACTCTTCTAGAAGCTTCCTTGATGTAAAAAGTGAATAATTAATGCATGAATCAGTTAGCTAAGTAATAGAGGCAAGTTGTTGAGCTGCCTATTATCTAGTGCTTAGTTTGGAATTAGTTCAAACTGCTCCTAGAAGGATGAGCTCGACCCCTAGAGGTGGGGGAAGAGGTTAGCTTGCCTATATTATGTGTTTTCTTAGTCATTTTGAGAGGTTGGAAGGTTGGACTCTTGTGGGAGAAAGTTTCATTGTATATTGTACATCTATCTTTGCAATTTAAAGAAAAAGAAGGCCAGGGTTTTGCAGACATCCTTGTGGATTCTTGTGGATTGTAGTGTTGATGGTGTGTTCTCTACATGTTCTTGTAAGTTTTTTTATGTATTCTACATCTCTCTTTTGCTTCTATTTGGACAGATGAAGTGGTAAAGTTTGAATCATGCTTTGACATGCTCAGCTTTTTAGTTTGTTCAAAATTTATGTTTTCTGCTATCTAGAGAGGATTCAAATGGTTGTTTGCCCTCTTTAGCTCCTTCTCTATCATCCCTGATCATCCATCTCAGATTAAAGCGTCAGCGCTTACTCCTACCTTGCCCCAAAGATCCCCCTGCAAAAACTGTGCTCAATCCCCGCACCCTGAATTGCATTCTCTCCAATTGCCACCAAAAAACCAAAAATCTATAAATCAACCCTCCCTTATCAATTTACTAGCCTAAAATCTTTATTCCTAATTGGTCAGCTTATCATATTGAAGGATCTACTGAATCTGACCCGAGAGAGCCTTCTCATACCTCGTAGGGCTAGCTACGAGGTGAAATGGTTTGATGTAGCCTTGAGAGTTTGTCTATCTCAGCCTAGGTGAATTCCAAGCGCTAACACCCCTCATCCCCAATCGAAGCAACTAAGTTGAATTGGCTTGGAATGTGTGTTGACCGATCAAGAGCATGGTAGGTGCTACATCTTTCACTCATGTTAGTGTGGAAACCACGATGATCAGAGAATAGAACAATACCTCTGGAGGAGTTAGACTCGGTTTTCACAAAACAAGGTCCATTTAGAGAACTAGAGTTCTACCAGTGGGTCATCAATGTTGTAGCGACTACAACCATCCTCCAAAAATTTTCCTTAGCTTGTTTTGGAGCTTCCCTACCAACCATCCTTAGCAGCATGTCTTGCATTGCCTAGGTACATATTCTTTCAATTGAGTTTCTTGGTTTATTAGCTTGTGTTTGCTAATTTGTTTGATTTTCACCTGTAAGCTAACAACCCGTAACTTAGTTTTCAATCGACTCTTGTAATCGCTTGCAAAATTTCACAGAACGGGAGGGAAACCAACCTTGCTCTCTAGAATTGTGTAGAGCATCAAGGAAGCCTATTTCTCTCCAGAAATGTGCAGAGCAAGTAGAATTCCTTCCCCTTGAAAATTGTGCAAAGCAGCCCATCATTGGGCTTGATCTCAGAATTTGCGCAGTTCTAGCTGGTAGCCTAGGCTTGAATCTAGAAATTGCATAGAGCTTGAGGAGCAGCCAGAGCCACTCAACCCAAAAACAATGCGGAAGTAACTCAAGGGCTTACAGTCTATTTCATGTGCTCCCAAGTTGACCAGTTCCCTCTAGGACTGAGAAATCTTGCTTTGCATGCATGGGCCACTTTTTCCCGAAAAAAGAAAAAATGAAAAAAAAAGCATCCCTAGATTTTAGGGACCTATTTTTAGCAGTTGGAGGTTACATGCAAAAGTTGTTTTAGAAACCTCCCGCCAAGTGTCGCTTTTTCCTAGATTTGTGGCACACATGTCATAGGCCTCGATCTTGTCAAAACTATTTATTCGATGCTTCAGAGCTCATTCTTAAGTTCGATCTTGGATCTCTATCATTCCTCATTGCATCTAGGAACCTTTGACACACTATTTCTACTTTTCTGTCGCTTTTTGTATTTCAGTTTGTGTGAGTGTTTTTTTATTGTTTTTGTTGAATTCTTGTTGTCATTTTAATGCATGTTAGCTTGTAGAAGCATTATTTGAAGTTTTCCATTGTATCTCCTTGTTGTCACATGGATGACATTGTGTCTGCACTGAAAGTTGTTGTTGCGTCGACTCACTTCACACACTTAGTTGCTTTTACCATTTTATTGAATCTTGCACTCACTGATTGCATGCATGTTCATTCACTCATGTCTGCACCTATATTTTCACATGCATTGATTCCTTATTGTTTTCAGTCGCCCACTGGCGTGTCTGGGCTGCCTTGGATCGAACCTTGCCTTGCCCAACTTGCACTGTGCATTCCTGGGATGGAAGGCCTTGCCTTTCTCCCAGAAATTGTGCAGATATTTCCTTACACTAGCCTCCCAGGGTGTGCTCTATGCAATTTTGAGAGAAAGTGCCTCAGTTGGCCCCCAAAATTGCACAATGCATTTTACTGGGTTGCAGTCATGCTAAATGAAACTATGCATTGTGCAGTTTCAGTCCTCAGTAGGCCAAGTTGGACTATGCTCTGTACAGTTTTAGCAATCAGTAAGATAACTAACAGTTCGGTCTATGCTTTGCACAGTTTTGGGAGTCAGTCTCCCAGCCTCCGAGTGAAAATTGCACAAATATTCTAGTGAGTCACCAAACTATGTTGCATGTCAATCCTCAAGTTGTTTTGGTTTCCAACTGACAGTTTTATTGCCAAGAGTATTACTCTGTCTCCAGGTATCACAGGTGTTCATCAGTCTCTCAGTAGGATACGTACAATGGCTTCCAAGAGAGTAGGGTCGAAGGAGACCATTGAGAGAGCAACTAAATATGTGGTCGAGAAAGTGTCTATAAGCTTGCCCATCTATGAAGATATTAAGTTTTTCATACACAAGGATATCAAGATCAATTGTCAGGACATCAATGATATCTTTTCAGGCACCTTTGAGGACAACTTGGAGGACTACAGAGTCTATTTCAACATACACAGGTCTCGCTTGTACCGGGTTGTATGCAGGTATCCCGCATTTCCATGCATAGACACGATCCATTGGATTTTCTCACATACTGATCCATAGAAAATGGTGTTAAGAAGTGTCAGTGGAAAAAAACTTGCTACCTTTAGGGCTAAGGACTTTTAGGAGATGTATCACTTGCCACAGTCTATGGTCACAATGGATGCACCCTTCTCCAGGCCTAGTAGTAGTGCAAACTCAAGAGACATCCTGAAGAGTTGGGTGAAAGAGCCATCTAAGTTCAGGACAACACCCAATAAAGTTTACAAGATAAAGATACTACGGAAGGCTTATCAGCTTGTGGTCATCTTCGCGTGTCACTTGTACAGCCAGGAGAGTACAAAAAAAATCCTGAAAATTTGGGTGATTATGTTGTATTAGCTAGCGAACAAAGGAAGACCTTTCAATTTGTCCGATATGTTTGCTCTCTAGCTGAAGGGACAAGTAACAGATGCTTGACATCTTCCCAAGAATTAGCTAGAAAAGATTTTCATCTCTTCTTACATTCTTCATGCAAGTTGTGCCCATCAGCAACTCTCTGGCTTCGGTTGGGAATGGACACCTTCAAAAGCCTCTGTGAACACCTATTGTAGGTTGTTCTTCGAGTGTAGCTTCCATGGAGTTATAATACAACTATCAGACCACTTCGTCACCCCAATGTACAAGATGATCTTCGAGCAGGATCTGCCTTGCATATAACAGGCAACGATGGAGGCATTGGTTAATATAGGAGATTGGTATGCCTCACCCCTTGGCACCTTCATCCAGATGTATAGTGTGGATATGGCTATGCATGTTTTTCCGAAGTTTTCCATGGATAAGTTGGTCATGCAAGAATTTGCATACCACATCTAGACAGGGCTGTCAGCAAGACTATATAGGAAGGAAAAGGCACCTTGGCCCGCTCTTCCTTTGCAGATCAGGTTTTATGAGATCTAGAATCTCAAGCATGATGAGGCCAAGACAGAGGAATTAAATAGGTTCACCTTTGGCACCATAAGTTTCAATCCATATGACCTGCATCACCTAGTAGAAGACCACTGTACAAGAGTGTATCATCCTTGGATCCACAAGGCATTTGATTGGCCTAACGAAGACCCATGGAGATATTGGTATAACTTCTTCAAGCTCAATGAATGAATCATAATGGATATAGAGTGGTTCGCAGTGCAGAAGGCAGCAACATTAGCGACAGCAAAGGGCAGTAGACCTGCACATGACAAAGGCAAGAGGAAGGTTGCTGAGAGTGCAGAGGTGAAGGAAAGCTGTAGGTTCAAAGTAGATACACTTGTACTAAGAGCAGATTTGGAGATTGAGGCAAAGAGGCAACAACATGACAGAAGGATTGCACAAAGACAGAGGGAGAAGCAGAAGCTGGAGGAGGCAGAAAAGGATTTGTGGGAGTTGAAGCAACAACTAAGGGAAGAATAAGAGTTGTGCAGAAGGGAGAAGGAAGTGAAGCAGGAAAAGGAACAACAGGAGGTGCATCATGCACACATTGATATAATTGTGCCCATACAGGTTATTGATTCATCAGAACCACTGGCAGATAGCACACAGGGTGAGCAGTCACAGGAGTAGGACTTTTCTCAAGAGATTGAACAGATGTTGGAACAAATGGACACGAATGTAGCTCAACTAGAGAAAGATCAGGACACTGACCTCATGACTAAGGGCTAAGAGGTTAATCCACCAACTTCGCCAGATCTAGGAGCAGAGAAATTCCCAAGTAATGAAGGATGCACTGAAATCCTTGAGCAAAAACTAGAAGGAGATGTGCACAACATATCCTTCAATGAGTGACAACATAGAGTTGTGTAGTCGCGTAGAGTTCCCATAGCAGATTTCCATGTATCTCCTACATAGTTTGAAGAACGAGTGATCATGTCTAATGTGCATCTAGCTACATTGGCCAATGCTACAAAGGCATATGCCGAAGCCACCAGCTCAAGTGTTAGATTATTGATAGCTGAGTACAAGCACATGGCTAAGAAGGTACAAGCACCCAATAATGGAGAAGAAAATGTTACAGCATCCACCAGAGTAGAGTTGAAGAAAGCAATGCTTAATGAAGTATCATCGCTCGAGAATTCATGTGAAAGTTGTACTTCAGTCTTGTCACCGTGCATAATTCAGTTGTCCATCTTAATAGTTGGCAGCAACGCTATGCTAGGAGAGAAAACATCTTGACAGACATACACACTATTGTCGATCATATGTAGATATGGAAAATGAGGTACAAGGTAGCCCCATTGTAATTGCCAAAGATGATGAAGCCAAAGGGAGTGGGGTTTAAAGCACGCATCTGGAGTCAGATCCAGAAAGATTGCACAAACACAGAGGTTGAATAAAAAACTAGAGGAGGTAGAAAAGGAGTTGCAAGAGTTGAAGAAAAAGCTAAGGGAAGAACAAGAGTTGTGAAGAAGAGAGAAGGAAGCATGGAAAGAACAGGAACAACAGGAGGGATAACATGAACACATTGATGAAACTATGCCCATATAGTTTATTGATTCATCTGAAGAGCATGCAGATAGCAATCAGCGTGAAAAGTCACAGGAGCAGGAATTTGCTCAGGAGATTGAACAGATGTTGGAATAGATGGACACAGATGTGGTTCAACCAGAGAAAGATTAGGACATTGACCTCATGCCTAAGAACCAAGAGGTCACCCCACCGGCTTCGCCAGATCAAGGAGCAGAGCAAGTCCTAAGTGATCAAGGAGACACTGAAATCCTTGAGGACAATCTGGAAGTAGATGTGCACAACATATCCTTCGACGAGTCACAACACAGAGTTGTGCAGTCACGCAGAGTGTCCACTCTGGATGTCCATGTATCTACTGCACAGTTTGAATAATAAGTGATCGTGTCTGCTACACATAGACATCTAGCTGCATTGGATGATGCTACAAAGGCATATGTCAAAGCCACCAACTCAAGTGTTATATTCTTGATAGCTGAGAATGAGCGTATGGCTAAGGAGCTACAAGTGGCCAAGCATGGAGAAGAGAAAGCTACAACATCTGCTAGATAGGATTTGAGGAAAGTGATATTTGACGAAGTATCGCCTCTTGAGACAATCACGCAAAAGTTGTACTTCAGGTTCGTCACCATGCATAAGTCGGTTGTCCATCTTAACATTTGGCAACAACACTATGCTAGGAGAGCACGCATCTTTACAGACATACACATTGTTTTTTATCAAAATCAGATATGGAAAATGAGGTACAAGGAAGCCCCATTGTACTTGCCAAATATGATGAAGCCAAAGGCAGTGGAGTTGAAGGCGGTAGTGACTGTAACGTTGCATTATTGGGGCTAGTGGTTGTCATGGTTGTATGTATGATTAGATATTTCACTCTTTTAATATAACGGACCCAACATGTTTCATGCATTTATTGCTATTGTATTTCAGTTATCCTAGTTACTCTAATGATGTATGCAGTCATAATTTAGGAATGTATGTATGGACTATTTTGGATGTGTTTGTATAAATCTTATCGAATCATGTTGTTGGTGTAATCCATCACTTTTAATCATCAGTTATCCTTCTTTCCATCTCATGATGTCTTTCAGGTCATGTGTTCCCTTTCAAGTTGCATTCTATCACAGGCTTCTAAGGGGCACATTCTTCTCCCCTTGGGTGTGTTAGAGCCTTTCATGCACCTTCCTTGACTTGCTGCAAGGTCACACCCTTTCTTCCAACAATGACATCTTACTTACCTCTGCATGCAACTACAATCAAGGCGATACCATACTACCCACTACTGGGACTCTTACTCCAAACAATGTGGGGTCTAGTTGGGACTTCTGATCGAGGAGATCCCCTGACATGTTAGCGAGTACAACATTGTCAACAGCCAAATAGGAAGAACAATTGTGCAAAGTGCTAAGGAAACACCTAGATACTTTTACTTAGGACTATAAGGAAATGAAAGGTGTTCATCCCTCAGTCTGTAATCACAATATTTACATATAGGAGCAATGCAATCCTTTGTGCCAACTCCAGAGGAGGATGAACCTAGCGCTTAAGGACATTGTGAAAGAATAACTGCAAAAACTATAGGATGAATGGTTCATATACCCTATTTCAAATAGTGAATCAGTGTCACCTCTTGTCTTAGTTATGTTGACGGTACTGGACCTACCAACGTGTCAAGGGGATCTCCCTGGTAAGAAGTCCCAATTAGACTTCAGACCATTTGGTGTAGGAGTCCCAACAGTGGGTCATAAGTTAATGCCTTGACCACGATGTCACATAGAGGCAAGTAAGATAACTATGTCAGTAGCAAGGGTGTGACTGATGTAGTGATTCAAGGAATGAGTATGAGAGGTTCCAAGACATAAAAGGGAGAGGATTGTGAAGGTGAGTTCCAGGTTGAAATGGATTAGTCCCAACTCGGCTAGGAACACACATCACAAAGGACATGCACAACTTCCGGCAGAGCATTCGACACAGATGCAACGGTCTAACATACAAGCTAAGATAACACGAAAAACACTCATGGATACATCCAAAATGAGTGTGACAGTTGATATAACAAGGTTCAGAGAAAGATCTATCTGGTGTTTGCTAGAGCAGCCAACACAGACAGTGACAACATTAACAACATATGCAACACATTAACATCAAGATTCATATAATTGCATAGAAATCAGTTCATATACAAGTACGCAAGTTAAACAACATATATCATTAAGGCAACCGGAGCTATCCAACTACAATAACAGCATATGCATGAAAATGTGTTGGCTCTTATTATTAAAGAAGTGTAAGTCAGAATCATACAATACACCATGTAAGCCTACTAGCCCCAACAGTGAAACATTATAGCCACATCTCCCTATTCCTCCAAAGAAATGTACTAGCTCTATGTAGTGGAGAAGCCAAGGTGCATTACAATACTGTCCAAGCCTTCTTCAAGATAGTCTTCGTAGAAGCTTGGCTTACCAAAAGCCTGTACAATGAGTTATGAGGGACTATTTATAGCAAAGGGTGGGGTGACCCTTGACATTCCCCTTTGTGATAGTTCAACTACCCTCATGACTCTACACCTACTATGTGATTGTTACATCCAGCTACTGACACTCGACTTACACTTGACATGACTTAACATTACAATGCACATGTTCTCATGTGAGACAACATGGCTTGAGCAAGCCTTGCAAGACATCATTAACACTCTCTCTGTTGTGGTGAGACCGACTCTTTGCCATGCTTGTGATGGTGAAGCTAGCGAGCTGATGCTAAGCTTGGTCATCTGTTATGGTGTGCAGGCACCTCATGGTGACATCTTGCTAAAGCGAACTCTTGCCTCCATTGCAACCGATGCATTGGTTCATCCCCTTCATCTAACTCGTCTGCTAACATGCAGATGGACTTCTTGATTACAGTTGAACTGGAAACACACTGATGCATAGTGTCAGTTATGATCTTCAAGTGTGTGTTGGTGGTCATGCGCATCAACTTGCCAAAGTGCATGTTCATCCCCAATTGGACTTGCTTCTTGTCTTCGCCTTGGTGAGTGTGTTGAATGGGTTGGATTGCATGTGTGCATTCAATGACATACATGATGTTGGATCCTTTGCATGCCATCAATAACACTGCTCACCATGTTTTCTCTATGTCAGTTGTTGGGATGGATCCTTAACTTGCACTGGCGCAGTTCCATCTGTGAGTGCATGTTGCACCCACTGTTGTTCATGTTCCTGCTACAACTCATTCGTCTGTTTGTGCAGCTTCATGTTCTTCTTGAGTTGTTTCTTCAACACATGCAACTCCTTATTTTTTCCATATTCTACCTTCATGCAATATTCATTTTGTGTCGTCACTTCATAGCATGAGTCTCCAATTTTTCTTTCATTATGAGTTGATCTTCTTGATCTTGCAACTTTGCGCTGCCTCTATGTTGTCAACGACCTTCCTATTGCATTCGCTTCATTCGCTGCGTTCACTGCATTCAGTATGATGCCTTCAATTGTTGTTCGTGATGTTGCTCATTATGATGTTGTTGCTTGATGTCCTTGTCCACAAACAAGTTGATGTTTTTGTGAGTAGGTAAGCCCATGGACATTGATCGACTGCATCCCCAAGCATGCTCTAAATGGTGTCTTCGTCTCTGCTCTCTTGGAAACCATTGTACCTATATCGCTAAGAGGCAGATGAAAACCTGTGATACCTAGAGACATGGTAACACTCATAGCAAGTAATCTGTCAGCTGAAAACCAAAATGAACATGAGAACTGCCTGGGTGAATGATCATGAAGGTTTTGCAATTTTGGCTGGGAGGTCGAGAGATTGACTGCCAAGACTGCACAAGGCACAGTCCAGGCTGCTGAGAGACTCACTAACTACTGGAACTGACCAATGCATAGTCCAGTCGAGTAATTGGTTGCTGGGATTGCGCAATGAGAAATCCTAGCTAGGAAGGACTGCTGGCCCAGGGGCATATTTGTGCAAATTTTTGAGCCAAGTAGCTACTAACCTCCATAAATGCACAATTCAATCTAGGAGGTTAGTGTTGGGCTAGAATGTGCAAATTTACATAGGAAGGTGAGCCTTCCTTCTCCATATTGCACAATGCAGCCTTGGTGAAGGTAGAGACCAGGCCAAGGTTGGCCCGACTCGCCGACGGGAAACTGAAAACAAGTAAGTCAATGAAATGCATACCAACACTACGTGATAGCAGAAAAAACACTATATGCAAAACATGAATGGAGGATTGACCGAACAGATCAACATGCATGTGGGTGAGGTCATTTGCTGGTTGGATGAACGTCCGTGCAAAACAGCTTCATGCATGTGACAACAGTGACATAGCAACAAAAATTGAAACAGAGCTAGGACAAGCTAGAATATATGTAACGACAGTAGGTGTTCAAATAAATCAAGCAAATAGTACTCATACAAGTGAAAACCCAAAAAGAAACCGAAATGCAGCACAAGGCATGGGAAGTGAGCTTACCCCAAAACAATTGATCGAAATGTGTCGAATTCTCCTAGATGTGATGTGGATTGTCAGAGCTACAAGGTTGATGTGAGGAATGAGCTTTGCAACGTCCAGTTGATGATTTTTTATAACATCAAGGTTATGACATGCATGCCACAAATCTAGGGGCAACGACACTTGGAGGAAGGTTTCTGAATAGTTCCTTGCATGTAACCTCCTACTAAACATAGATCCATGAAACAAGGGATCCCTTTACATGCTTCCTTTGGAGAGACAACCCATGCATGCAAGTCTATTTTTCTCAGTCCCGGAGGGAACCAGTCAACTCATCTACACATGCAAGAGATTGCTTGACTACTAGAGAAAAATGTGCATTCTTGACTGTAATTTAGGCTGACTGCCTAAGGGGATTGTGAAATTTTTGGGCCCAACAACTGACTGCTGCCCAGATTTGCACAAATCCTGGGCTGAACTACCTGTTGATGGGAAAAAATTCACAAATCCTACTTGGAGGATTGCCTGGCTGGATTGCGCAATCCTGGAGCCTAGTAGGTTGTAAGAGGAAATTGTGCAATTCCTGGAGGGAAGGATGGTTTCCCTCCAAAAATGCATAAATTTCACTGGGAATTTGCTCAGCCTATAGGTGGACCAAGTCCGGGTGAGCAGCCTGTGAAGGGAAAATGTTAAACTACGATCAATAGGCTGCCTTTGAGCAAGAAAGACATTGAAGCTTGAGGACTTGACGAAGCAAGGCAAGATTCTGTGAAGGTTGGTAGGGAGGCTCCAAAATAGCCTAAGGAAAAATTTTGGAGGGTGGTTGTAGCTGCTAGAACACTTGGCGACACACTGGTAGAACTACAACTCTCTGAATGGACCTTGTTCGTGAAAATCAAGTTTAACACCTCTGGACGTATTGCTCATTTCTTAGCTCATCTTGGTTTCACACTAACTTAATTGTGAGATGTAGCATCTACTAGACTCTTGGTCAATTGACACACACTCCAAGCCAAGGCAACACAGTTGTTTTGATTGGGGTTGAGGGGTATGTATGTGCACAAGTAGTATAGTTGTCAGAGTCTTAGTTTCATCTCTGGTGTTGCTCCACTACCACCAGGCCTAGATAGTACCCCAGTAGATTCACATAGGAACACAAGCATGGCTCTGCTGCCAGCGAGCTTGGTCAGTACCCCAGCGGAGTTACTTTCATCATCTCCCTGCGCAAGAAGCCTTTCTCTTCATTTGCCTTATTCATTTTTCATTTTTCATTTTTCATTTTTTGACTTTGACTTTTTCATTTTTTTAATTTTCATTTTCACTGTGCATAGCACTTATTCATTTCAGAGGTGGAAGAGGGATCCCGACTTATTGAGAGAAGAGGAGGTTTTTCCATCAAAGAAGTAGTTTATTATATCTTTAACGTGCCTGTTATGGTTTTCCCCCTCACCTTACTCTTCTTGACTGAGATGAAAAGGGTTAGCCCAAAAACAATCGACTAGAGAAGGTGACACTAGTTAGCGTGAAAATGTTGTGTTCACACTAAGGTTCACTTCGAACAATATGTATTTTCCTTTGATGTATCATGGACTAAGAGTAACAAGTTCATCATATAGAGGCAAGATGATAGATAACCAAGTAGCGATAGATGTAAAAACCCTCTTGTACTTTACCCAACTCATTTCATGAGTCACACATGGTTTCAAACAAACTAACATACGAACAAATGAAACAAATGAAAAAGCAAAGCAAGAGTAGAAGTAAAAGTGAAAGAAGAAAAAGTAGCAAGAACACAAACAAGCAAGAAAAGCATGTAATAAAACAAGCATGCAAGCAAACAACTAAAAGAAAACACTACTCCTACACATATACTAACAGTGCATGGGCCTAATCATGTGAAGTGATACTTCCAATGTAGCCATTGGCGCATTGGTAGACCAATGTGGGTGAAGGCTTGGTCTGTGAGTAACCCAGTTGTATAGACCAGCAGACAAGAAAGATATGATAGTGAAGACAACCACACTTTGTGTTTCAAAGTGCACATGGGACATAACTGAGTGCATGTGCATGACGGACAATCTGTGGACTTATCATGGTGTTGTGTGACACTATGTGCAACTTTGAAGCAAAAGCACACTCTTGATTGAGACATGCAATAAAATGAAAGAAACAAATATCACTTGCGTCGTGAATGAGTGCTTGCAATATAAGACTCCTCCAATGCATGAGCAATGGGATCATGTAGTTTGAGTGGAGGAAGTGTGATCTGAGTGTTAGATTGATCTTGAGTGCATATAGATGAGTGATCAGGAGCCTTGAGTGTTTGAACAATTTCCTGATCAGAAGAGAAACCAACCTGAGGACAGCGAGGGCCTGACATAACCATCAGCTCAGGCTGAAGTGCCTCGACGGTCTATGGGGTTTCGACTTTATTGACAGATGGATCTTCATAGACCAGTGGCTTAGACAGACTAAAAACAAGTGAATCAACATCGTGATCAGATGATGAGGTGAAGAGATCACGACAACCAAGATCAGAAAATTATGGAAGTTGTCCGGCTTCCTCATGATTTTATGAATCGCATAGAGGTGTATATGAGAAGGAAGGATTCTCACCCTCTACGTTTCTGGAAAGAGCAGATGAAATATCAAGTGGATTTTCAACAAATTATTGTTCCTCTCCGTTGTTGGATGATGGGCTAACATACGGTGTGTCCTGTGAAAGATCAACAATAGGTGCATCTGTAGATGAAGATGTTATCACTCAGGTTGTCCCTAGGCTCCTAGTAGGGATACAGCCAAGGTAACAATAGACCAATCTTCTAATTGCAGGTTCTAGCCCACCTGCAATCGGAGAGGGCTCTCTTCTTTAGATTCAACCTTAGTTGATGATTTTAGGCTAGCTTTCTGACTTCAAGGGAATGTTGACTGTGATTGGAAGGAAGGTAGGATTCTTGAATAAAGAGGCACAGTAAGGTGTTATAAGTTTCGAACCATTGGGCATGGAGTCATAGATTGAGGCATGCGAGTGTTTTCTTGGTCACAAGGGGATACAGAGCGGGATAGCCACTCAGGATACAATATTCGGTCTGCTGAAAGTATGGAATCAGCATCAGGTATGAAAGGAAATCATTTCATCATGCTGACAAAGAGGAGAAGTGGATGAGTGGGATCCCAGAGCAGTTAAGAATTCCGAAGACATGCACTCATATGTGAAAGAAACAGGGTAAACCAGATCATTTAAGAATACAAGCTCATAACTGTTTCTGAAGAAAACATTGAAAAATGCAGAAATTGAACTTAAGGTGTAATGAAACAAATCTTAAGCTATTCTTTTTTCATGCAATTTAGAAAGGCGGAAAGGTGATAAAAACATAAAATAAACAGGGAAGAAGAACACTTATTAGATCATGCCAAGACACAGGAATTCCATGATCATTCCTTGGCCAAGAGAAAACAGCAAGTTGTTTCGCAATCCATGCTTTCAGCAATCTTTGATTATGGAAAAATATAACAGTTATAGTGCGAGTCTTTGCTCAGAGAAAATGCTGGAAAGAAGACTGACCAACAACTACTACCAACCAACCAACCCCTCACAATATCGCTTAGGGTGGTATTTATAAACAAAATATCGTAAAGACATCATTACAAGTGACCTTGACAGGTCTGCTTAGAACTCTTCAAAAATCTAAATGCTGCTGGAATTAAATGCAAGTAAATCTTTTTGGTTGCACTGGGGGCAGCTGAATCGGAACAAATGACGAGGTGGCCCTTGGGGACCAGATGCGGTGTTGCTGGAGTGAATGTGCTTTGGGGCTGCATTTCGGCTTTGGTGCGAATTGAATGTGCAATTATTATGATTTGAGAGCTTCAAGTAATTTCGCTCTCCTCCTATGGATCTGCTGGAAGATATTCAAATTTCTCTTTCTTTGGGCCGCTGCTCAAGATATTCTCTGATACACTTTGCCGCTACATTGATGGTTTCCTCCGTCGACTGATACTCTTTGACACGGTTGATGCCTGCTGATTTGATCTGATACACTTTAAACTCTCTGATTGATCTGCTGTTGTTTTCAAACTGGATTCTTTGGCACGATTGGGTTATTTTCGGGCTCTTTCGACGCGTAGTGGGCTCGGAAATCAAAAGATTCCCTGAAGATTCCTCGAAATGGCCTATTTCCCGTAGCGATGCACTATTCGCGCATCGGAAACTGCCTCTGTTTCTTGATCTGGAGCTCCAAAATGCGACTTTTCTTCCTGCGCGAAGCTTTTTCGGCTTTTCTAGCTGCTCACGTAAGCATAGCGTCGATTGTATGGCAGATGACGTTAGCTGTGGGTCCCTGGTATAGCGCGACATGGTGAGATACTGGACAGACTGTGGTGAAGAGATCCCGATGCGATATCGCAATATCGCATCGGCGGGGAAAGAGGGGGATCATTGGGTTGGGCATTTGGCGCTTGCAACTGCCGATATGCGATATCGCGATATCGCATCGGTGGAGACGGGGAGGTGAATGGATGGGACACTCGACGTTTTTGATCGCCGATCGCCGATATCGCAATATCGCATCGACGGGGACGGATGGGCAATTTTTTGCATGAATATGAGAGTGAGAGGTTACGATGCGAAAAACGGCTTTGAGGAGAAAAAGTAAGTACGTTGGTGTGAAGGGCTTTTGAGGTTTCGGAAGGGGTCCGACTACCTCAGGGGAACTTTATACTTTGGAAGGATTCCATCATATTTGGGAGGTGGTTTGGAGGTTGGGGTTCTTGCTTAGTTTCTGATAAACTGAACAATTCCCGGGAGTTGTTATGGTTATTTTTCAACCAGGGGGAGGGATATTACATAGGGGGAATTTTACTTAATATTAATAAGGGGACGGGAAGAATAAGGAGCTAAATAATAATGTTAGTGGTTAATATGGAGATGGTCAGAAAGCGCTAAGTTCGGGAGAGCTTAGGCTGTTATAAGGGGGTAGGACCATACTTCGGGAGAAGATATGGAACAACTCTAAGTAAAGCAGATCTTTACTCATATCGAAGTTATGAAGATGATGAACTTAACAGGTGTCAAGCAGATCTTGACCTCTTTTGGGGATGTTAGTTAATGATTGGGGAAATCAGAGAAGGGGAGTCAGTTATAGCTCATTTGAGCCTTTTTGCTTACAAATATTTGCTGATTATGTTCTGCATGATATGATACCTGAAAACTTGGAACTGGTCAGCAATTCAACAGCCATCAGAACTACCTACCCAGCCTACTTGCCTAGCATTTTTTCTTCTTTTGTTTGGGGGTGCACTTAGACTTGCAAACCTGTCATCCACTTTTCTTTTGATGCTTTCCTGTCTACATACTACCCTTATTTCTTGCAGATCCCAGATAAGCTGTTGGGCTCTTCTGCTTCTCTACCTATCTAAGAATCTGCCAAGATTAAACTGTTTGGACAGACTTACAATCTCTATATTCTAAAACATGAAATTTAAACCTAGGGAGACCAAGATTAAACTGTTTGGACCTCCCTTTAACTGAAAGTAGCGATACCAGGAAACTTTACAAAAATTGAAGGCATTGAATGAACTTGAAGTAGCCTTCTTCATTTGGAGACTGCCTGAGCAAATATGGAGCATTGCAACAAAGCAAAGTACAACATATTTGGCCTGTGAAATGCCAATCATGAAAAATGAATACCTGCTGTAGCAGGAGCTAACAGTGGCTCCACTCGGGGATGGCTTCTCCTTGCGGGAAGTCAAGAACAGCAGGCCAGAATGCCTTGGTTTTTTTTTTTATCTTCTTGCTTTCTTCTGCAAAATTTATTTTCTCCGGCTGCTTTATTTCTTCTACCTACCTACCCTAACCAGCAGCGACTCTGCCGTTAGGTAAAATCAAATAACCAGTGCATCCATTTAAGCAACTGTGAAACGAGACAAACTTGCTGACTGATCGTTTCTGAACGCAAAAGCATCATCCGGGCATATGATTTTACAACCAAAATTGTGGCCTCCATCACTTGCCGCTGAAGCATACGATCTTCACTGAGAAAACATGTTAACAAAATTTTGTTAAGCCAAAGTTCCATGTAATCTGCGATTGGATCGATGAACTTACCCTGTGAGAGAACTTCTTCTGCTTCTTCTGAATTTTCAATAGAATCATGCAGAGTTTGTGAATCAGCAGGTAGCGACATCTTCCCCTGAGTTGAGGACGGGAGACTTCGGCATGATATAGGATATTTTGGGTCGAGGGGAGCAGCTGCATCTTCGGTAATGAGCCTAGTAGATGATCCTTCTGTCTTTCCCTTAGAACCTAGATCACACAGAATCTGTAGGTCCTCAGGCAACAGTGTTCCCTCCTGAATATGGGCATGGAAGCTTAGGCATGATTCCGGGTTCTTTGGGCTGGAAGGATCAGTTACATCTTTGGTAATGACCCTAGCCGTTGATCCTTCTATCTTTCCCTTGGAACCCAGATCATACTCAAACTGTAATTCAGGAGACAACATTATTTCCTGCTGAACTGGAGGAGGAAGATTTTAGTAAAACTCTCGAGGGTTGCGGAAGACATAAGACTGACTTTGAGCTCCCAAGAGTTCAATTTCCTTCTGATATTTTTCCACAACAAACTCAAGGAACAGTTTGTTTCGGCCGCCTGGTATTTTTGACAATACCGCTCTGAAAAAATTGTCATTAAGCTCAAACTCTGATAAAATTTCTCTGCATTTCTCTAAAGCTTATTCTATCGGAAGTTCCTCCCAAGATTCGGTCATTCTCTCTTGTTGTTAATACATGGGGTACTTGGCTGTAACATTTTGTTCGTTCCTTAGTGGAGCCTTTGATTGAAATTGAAGTGGAGTCGCCAGGTGGATGTCTGAACTCTGAAGTGCCTGATCTCTGTCCACCATCAAAGATCAGAACTAAGCGTGATAAGCTCTGAAAAATAGGAGCACTTCCTCCAGTGGGTTTTAAATATGAACAGAGCGCTTGAATCCCATATGGAGTGCGCAGATACAGGTCGACCGAGGCTTTTACAAGTTGGTTTCTTCCACTGTAGAGCTGCAGAGTGGTTGCATTGATTTCTCTGAGGAGGTCCCCAGCGGAGTCGCCATTATGTTATCACTCAGGTTGTCCCTAGGCTCCTAGTAGGGATACGGCCGAGGTAACCACAAACCAATCTTCTGATTGCA
>APFE031419203.1:0-11577 GCA_000404065.3 Pinus taeda
ATGGACCGATTATAATTGATTGAAATAATAGCAGTAATAAATTTCTTGACAGCCGAAATTTGGTTGTCAAGAAATCTGGACAGCTGAAATTCTGCTGTCAATTGACAGCCAAATTTCAGCTGCCCTAGGATTGGGGCTGAAATTTAGCTGTCAATTGACAGCCAAATTTCGGCTGCCCTAAGATTGGGACTGCTATAAAAGGGCTGAGTCTCCAAGGCTTGCAATCACTCAGAAAAACAGTCTGCTCCATTGAAGACTTGATACTCTATCAAGGATAGCCAGAGAAAAGGATTGCAAGCTCTTGGAAGGATTCAAGAGCCAACAACTCAAGTCAAGACCAGGAGCTTTAGAAGATGGAAGGTAAGTTCCGCCGTGCATTATTTTCAATTTCTTACAAAGGAGTAGATCTTGGTTAGGGTTTAAAGTAATTAGGAAAACCCTCAAATAAATCCTACATATTTTTCATACAAAAATATAATTTAGTATTTATAGTTACTCTGTATTTATATTTGTTTTATTACTGTATATTTTTCTGCTGACTGTGGGTGCACATTTTCCCTGTTTTAAAAACAAAAATAAGTGCATATTAGATTTACATGGGTCTAAGCGAATGCATAAAAAGCATGTGTATATTAGATCTATATGATGCATATCAGATTTGTATGGCTCTGTTCTAGTACGAACAGAAAAAGAGGGCTTAACTGTATTGAATTTGATAGAGTTTCATGAATCCAACGATAGTTTGAGAGTTTATATTACAGATGCTAAGCAGCCATGATGGGAAGTTCCGAGTGATATTTTGCCTAGATATGGTGGGGTCAATAGTAGTGACGATTCTTAGAATCATACTCATGAATTGTTGTTTAACTACTCCAATAATCCATTCGGCTTTGCAATCACGAGGCATTCAAGTGGAGAGACTCTCTTTAATTCCACTGCAAATGCCACTGGCAATTCACTGGTGTTTGAAGACCAATACTTGGAGGTCTTTACTGCCCTGCCATCCACTGCTTCTCTGTATAGATTGGGAGAGAGCACTAGGCAGACATTTCTCCTCAACGCGAATCAGAACTATACGCTCTCGAATTCAGACATTGGCAGTTCGAGTACGAATGTGGATCTTTATGGGTCTCATCCGTTTTATTTGGATGTGAGAGAAGGAGGCGTTGCTCATGGGGTTTTGCTGCTGAATAGTAATGGCATGGATGTTGAGTATGGGGGATCTTTCTTGACATATAGAACAAATGGGGGAGCGTTGGACTTGTATTTCTTCTCAGGTCCTTCTCCACTTGTTGTTGTTCAGCAGTACACAGCGCTCATCGGTCGTCCTGCCACAATGTCGTATTGGTCTTTCGGTATTTCCTCGTATCTTGTGAATTTCATTGATTTTCTGCAAGTTCTTTTCTTCTTTATTTCCGAAAAGACAATCAGTACTGCCACTCCATGCCGATGATATCTTTTTGTCATTTATTGTTTTGATATTTTACTAACGAATCCGACGACCTGAAAGTAACCCGTGCATATTATGGATCCACATTTTTTTAGGCATCCACGTTTCTGGTAGATCAGGGAATTTATCAATTCACCCTCTCCAGAAAGATCCAGGGGGTAGATGGTCAAAGCTCATTACTCCACCCCTGAGTTGTCTTGCAAAGAGGTCTGCTTCTATCCATACTTGCGTCAAGGCATTGGTGCAGTCCCTTTTTTTTCTAGTATGTGTGAAAACATCCTTACATCTTGTTTTTCACAGTACAAGTAACTCATTTATCTGCGATGCCAATTTCAGCATCTAATTATTTTTTCTCCAAGGAAATTGCTGCAGAAAATCATCCTACTACTTTTCCATGATAAATGTAGTAATCCACCCCAACTAGGGGGAGAGATTACATCTCTATTTCATGAGAGATTACAGCTCTATTTCATGACTGCTTGAGCTACCATCAAGACTCTCAGCATTCAATAGCACCAATTACACCATGAAATGCTCATCCCCATTATAAGTGAGATAAACCAACCCAACTCAGAGGAGACATCACACCTCTATCTCATAACTGTTTGAGAGATGATATTCTTCTATATTCTTGGTGATAATCAATTCAAGTTGGTATATTGTTATCATTTTGGGGTTTATTCCCTAGTCTAGGATTTGGCATTGCTAATTTTGTGTTAATGTGTTCCAGGCAAATTTGGAGCAATCTTTGCTTCTATTCCAGCACCCGTTGTTGCTGCCGTGTACTGTCTCCTCTTTGGTTATGTTGGTATGTATACAGTGTACACAAATCCTATGTGTTGAGCTGCAAAGTCAGTCAACTAGTAGTATGTTGGCTGTTGCCATAATGTATAATGGATGTATGCATAAAACCTTAAGGTTAACTCATATTGGCAGACACTTAATTGTACATTGCAATTTCAACATATTAGGGTACAACAACAATTCATTGGGTACCTATATTGGCAGACAGTTTGTACGATGCAGCTTTAAAATTGTAGGGTAGAACAACAATTCTTTGGGTTTTGCCTTGTGTCTGAAATTTTTGTATTCTTGATGAGCAGCTGGTGGGGGTCTCAGTTTCCTTCAATTTTGTAATCTAAATCGTTTCAGGACGAAGTTCATCTTGGTCTTCTCTCTGTTTTTGGGATTATCAGTACCACAATACTTCAAAGAATTTACAGTTTCTTCTGGTCATGGTCCAGTCCACACTCATGGATGATGGGTAGGGCTCTTACAACTTCTTTCAGGGACTACATTGAAATTTTTTGGCTAGCAGTTCGTTGTGGCGACATTCCCTTCAATCTTCAAATTTTCAATGTTTTTAACTTTAAATATTTTTGAATGGATTTTTTAACAGTTCAATGACATTACCAATGTGATTTTCTCGTCACCAACTTTAGTTACTGGCAGTGTAGCATTGTTTTTGGATAACACTCTACATATGGGGGAGAGCTCAACAAGGAAAGACAGAGGCCATCATTGGTGGGATAAGTTCCGTTCATTCAAAACTGATCCTAGAAGTGAAGAGTTTTATGCTCTCCCTTTCAACCTGACCAACTTTTTCCCATCTGTCTGAGGATGAAACTTTATTTTAGAGGTGGGGTCTTTGTTTTATCAATAGCCTTGGTGCATTTGGAGAATAATTAGAGTGTCTTCAATTCATAAAGAGATAACTTCATAGTGTGAAATCTAAGATGTCTATATTTTATATCTATCACTTTGATAGGGAACTGCTTTCATGAATTATCTCAAATGGATGCCTCTGTGCCCTAGTCAATCATTTTCAGAGCACTTCAAGATCACCGCTCTTAGCAAGCAGCAAAAGGAGAATAATGAAAAGAAAAAGTACATTTCAGACTCTCAGAGTGGTCAATATGCTATCTTGACTCCAATTCAAAAGAGGCATGTTGTGCATAGAGTAGTTTATTTTTGTAAGTACTTTTGAAGATGCGACAAAATGTTTTTGTTGTTGGTGCTTCAAATTGAGCCAATGAGCATTTATCTGGAACTCGAGAGTCATATAGAGTCATTTTATAGTAATGATATCTTAAGCCCCTTGCAAAGGCATTAGTAGGAACTAGCAGTACAATTGCTTTCTGATATTCTCTATGCATAATGCGAGAATTATGAGTTATTCATAACACATTTTTAAAATATAATTTTTTTGGTAAACGTTGTTTGCCTTTGAAATAAAGACTTCAGCTCCTGTTGACAGGGAACTTTAGGCTTACCATTAACTTTAGCTTCATGATTTTCTTCCAAAATGAGTGCATGGAAATTATTGCAGCAAAAATGAAATGACATTGGAAAAGTAACAAAAAATATAGTACAACTTTTCATATGGCATTCCATGCAATGTATCATAGATTGCTTTTGGGAATTGTCATCTATTCTTTTGTAGTTTTTATTATGTTCTACATATTGGGGATTTTTTCCTTATGTATTTTATACATCATGATTAGATATGCTTATTATTGTTAGTTTCATCCTAGGTATATACTTTTAACTTTTCATGACAGAATCATTTGTAGTTATCCTGGGGTAGGTAGCATTCACACATGTTGCCACCAATATAACAGGGGCCGCTAGAGTTGCAAGATCATCCCCATGTTGTAAACTCTATCTGATACATAACAACAAAGGGAAATTCTGAACATCCATTGCATCTACCTTGTTTTTTAAGAAAGTTCTGAGCATTCTTGGATTGAATGTTTGCTTTGGAGATTGTACATGTTGGTGGAAGAGAATAAAAGGAAGGTCATCTTCTTTCTGTATTGTTATCTCCAGGCCATCACATGTAGAATATTTCTACACCTTTCTAACCAAGTATAAGTTATGTAGTAGTATTAGAACCTGAAAATGTTAGGTCCTTGTGTACCTTCAATTGATGCAATGATGCTTCAGCCATATTGGTCGATTCCAAAAAAAGGGTTCAATAGTTAGTATATCATCTGAATAGTTACCCTCCACGTGTGGGTGCCTTGAACCAATAACATGGAGATGTGTGCAATTGTTCATATGTGTTGTGCCATTTCAGTTTATTCTCAGCAATTTCGGAGAACACTCTTCGAGCATAGTGCCTTCTTCAACTTGTGCCTGACTCCGGATTCGCAGGGGCGGGCATTAAATCTGCACGGGAGAAGCTGCAGGGTAAGCTTATAACGTAGATGGGCAGTTGGCATTCTTATTTGAGCGACTCCGGATTCGTAGGGGCGGGCATTAAATCTGTGCGGGAGAACCTGCACGGTAAGCCTGTAACGTAGATGGGCAGTTAGCATTCTTATTTGAGCGTTTTGCCGTCATAATTGCAGTTGCTATTGTGTGGGCATATGCCCATATTCTCACTGTAGGTGGGGCATACAAGCATACCCCTCAAAAGACAATTAGTTTTGAACTGGAATGAGTTAATACCAGGATATACTCCCGCGATTTTCCAACGCCATCATTATCCTTCCTTCCACAATGATTTCATGTTCACATTCACAAAGATTGGTTACATTTTATCTGTTATTATCATCCCAACTATATAAAAAGGTCATCCCTTCCTTCTTATCCTGCAACAATTGAAACTGGTCCTTGTCTGAATTTCATAGACAATGTATCAAACAGCATCGTTCATGAGCTCTCTCTTTGCATTTATACCTATTTTGCTTCTTCTATGTTGTCAGTCCCATGCTCTTGGGTCTGGTTACACGATCTCCAACATCTCAGAAGCACCAGATGGAAATTCCATAACAGCCCAACTGCAACTCATCCAGAACAATTCAGTGAACAATTCTCTCTATGGCCCTAACATTCAAAGCTTGCAACTACTGGTCAGGTAATTTTATATCTTTTGTTCTTGGTCTTAATTTTCATTTTCAAATGAAAGAAATTTTAAACTGCGTTTTGGGATTTGAATTGCACCATAGTGTTATTACAGGAGAAACTAGATTGAAGTGTAGTTTAGAGTCTATTTTTCATACAAAAATATAATTTAGTATTTATAGTTACTCTGTATTTATATTTGTTTTATTACTGTGTATATCTTTCTGCTGACTGTGGGTGCACATTTTCCCTGTTTTAAAAACAAAAACAAGTGCATATTAGATTTACATGTGTCTAAGCGAATGCATAAAGAGCATGTGTATATTAGATCTACATGATGCATATCAGATTTGTATGGCTCTGTTCTAGTACGAACAGAGAAAGAGGGCTTAACTGTATTGAATTTGATCGAGTTTCAGGTATGAATCCAACGATAGTTTGAGAGTTTATATTACGGATGCTAAGCAGCCGCGATGGGAAGTTCCGAGTGATATTCTGCCTAGATATGGTGGGGTCAATAGTAGTGACGATTCTCAGAATCATACTCATGAATTGCTGTTTAACTACTCCAATAATCCATTCGGCTTTGCAATCACGAGGCGTTCAAGTGGAGAGACTCTCTTTAATTCCACTGCAAATGCCACTGGCAATTCACTGGTGTTTGAAGACCAATACTTGGAGGTCTCTACTGCCCTGCCATCGACTGCTTCTCTGTATGGATTGGGAGAGAGCACTAGGCAGACATTTCTCCTCAATGCGAATCAGAACTATACGCTCTGGAATTCAGACATTGGCAGTTCGAGTACGAATGTGGATCTTTATGGGTCTCATCCGTTTTATTTAGATGTGAGAGCAGGAGGCGTTGCTCATGGGGTTTTGCTGCTGAATAGTAATGGCATGGATGTTGAGTATGGGGGATCTTTCTTGACATATAGAACAAATGGGGGAGTCTTGGACTTGTATTTCTTCTCAGGTCCTTCTCCGCTTGTTGTTGTTCAGCAGTACACAACCCTCATCGGTCATCTTGCCGCAATGCAGTATTGGTCTTTCGGTATTTCCTCGTATCTTGTGAATTTCATTGATTTTCTGCAAGTTTTTTTCTTCTTTATTTCCGAAAAGACAATCAGTACTCCCATTCCATGCCGATGATATCTTTTTTTCATTTATTGTTTTGATATTTTACTAACGAATCCGACGACCTGAAAGTAACCCGTGCATCTTAGGGATCCACATTCTTTTAGGCATCCACATTTCTGGTAGACCAGGGAATTTATCAATTCACCCTCTCCAGAAAGATCCAGGGGGTAGATGGTCAAAGCTCATTACTCCACCCCTAAGTTGTCTTGCAAAGAGGTCTGCTTCTACCCATACTTGCGTCAAGGCATTGGTGCAGTCCCTCTTTTTTCTAGTATGTGTGAAAACATCCTTACATCTTGTTTTTCACAGTACAAGTAACTCATTTATCTGCGATGCCAATTTCAGCATCTAATTATTTTTTCTCCAAGGAAATTGCTGCAGAAAATCATCCTACTACTTTTCCATGATAAATGTAGTAAACCACCCCAACTAGGGGGAGAGATTACAGCTCTATTTCACGATTGCTTGAGCTACCATCTAAGACTATCAGCATTCAATAACACCAATTACACCATGAAATGCTCATCCCCATTATAAGTGAGATAAACCAACCCAAATCAGAGGAGACATCACACCTCTATATCATAACTGTTTGAGAGATGATATTCTTCTCTGTTCTTGGTGATAATCAATTCAAGTTGGTATATTGTTCTCATTTTGGGGTTTATTCCCTAGTCTAGGATTTGGCATTGCTAATTTCGTGTTAATGTGTTCCAGGCAAATTTGGAGCAATCTTTTCTTCTATTCCAGCACCCATTGTTGCTGTCGTGTACTGTCTCCTCTTTGGTTATGTTGGTATGTATACAGTGTACACAAATCCTATGTGCTGAGCTGCAAAGTCAGTCCACTAGTAGTATCTTAGCTGTTGCCATAATGTATAATGGATGTATGCATAAAACCTTAAGGTTAACTCATATTGGTAGACACTTAATTGTACATTGCAATTTCAACATATTAGGGTACAACAACAATTCATTGGGTACCTATATTGGCAGACAGTTTGTACGATGCAGCTTTACAATTGTAGGGTAGAACAACCATTCTTTGGGTTTTGCCTTGTGTCTGAAATGTTTTGTATTCTTGATGAGCAGCTGGTGGGGGTGTCAGTTTCCTTCAATTTTGTAATCTAAATAGTTTCAGGATGAATTTCATCTTTGGCTTCTCTCTGTTTTTGGGATTATCAGTACCACAATACTTCAATGAATTTACAGTTTCTTCTGGTCATGGTCCAGTCCACACTCATGGATGATGGGTAGGGCTCTTACAACTTCTTTCAGGGACTACATTGAAATTTTTTGGCTAGCAGTTCGTTGTGGCAACATTCCCTTCAATCTTCAAATTTTCAATGTTTTTAACTTTAAACATTTTTGAATGGCTTAATTAACTGTTCAATGACATTACCAATGTGATTTTCTCGTCACCACCTTTAGTTACTGGCAGCGTAGCATTGTTTTTGGATAACACTCTACATATGGGGGGGAGCTCAACAAGGAAAGACAGAGGCCATCATTGGTGGGATAAGTTCCGTTCATTCAAAACTGATCCTAGAAGTGAAGATTTTTATGCTCTCCCTTTCAACCTGACCAAGTTTTTCCCATCTGTCTGAGGATGAAACTTTATTTTAGAGGTGGGGTCTCTGTTTTATCAATAGCCTTGGTGCATTTGGAGAATAATTAGAGTGTCTTCAATTCAGAAAGAGATAACCTCATAGTGTGAAATCTAAGATGTCTATATTTTATATCTATCACTTTGATAGCGAACTGCTTTCATGAATTATCTCAAAGGGATGCCTCTGTGCCCTGGTCAATCATTTTCAGAGCACTTCAAGATCACCGCTCTTTGCAAGCAGCAAAAGGAGAATAATGAAAAGAAAAAGTACATTTCAGACTCTCAGAGTGGTCAATATGCTATCTTGACTCCAATTCAAAAGAGGCATGTTGTGCATAGAGTAGTTTATTTTTGTAAGTACTTTTGAAGATGCAACATAATGTTTTTGTTGTTGGTGCTTCAAATTGAGCCAATGAGCATTTATCTGGAACGCGAGAGTCATATAGAGTCATTTTATAGTAATGATATCTTAAGCCCCTTGCAAAGGCATTAGTAGGAACTAGCAATACAATTACTTTCTTATATTCTCCACGCATAATGCGAGAATTATGATTTATTCATAGCACATTTTTAAAATATAAATTTTTTGGTAAACATTGTTTGCCTTTGAAATAAAGACTTGTTTGCCTTTGAAATAAAGACTTCAGCTCCTGTTGACAGGGCACTTTAGGCTTACCATTAACTTTAGCTTCATGATTTTCTTCCAAAATGAGTGCATGGAAATTATTGCCGCAAAAATGAAATGACATTGGAAAAGTAACAAAAAATATAGTACAACTTTTCAGATGGCATTCCATGCAATGTATCATAGATTGCTTTTGGGAATTGTCATCTATTCTTTTGTACTTTTTATTATGTTCTACATATTGGGGATTTTTTTCTTATGCATTTTATGCATCATGATCAGATATGCTTATTATTGTTAGTTTCATCCTAGGTATATACTTTCAACTTTTCATGGCAGAATCATTTGTAGTTATCCTGGGGTAGGTAGCATTCACACATGTTGCCACCAATATAACAGGGGCCGCTAGAGTTGCAAGATCATCCCCATGTTGTAAACTCTATTTGATACATAACAACAAAGGGAAATTCTGAACATCCATTGCATCTACCTTGTTTTTTAAGAAAGTTCTGAGCATTCTTGGATTGAATGTTTGCTTTGGAGATTGTACATGTTGGTGGAAGAGAGTAAAAGGAAGGTCATCTTCTCTCTATATTGTTATCTCTGGGCCATCACATGTAGAATATTTCTACACCTTTCTAACCAAGTATAAGTTATGTAGTAGTATTAGAACCTGAAAATGTTAGATCCTTGTGTACCTTCAATTGATGCAATGATGCTTCAGCCATATTGGTCGATTCCAAAAAAAATGGGTTCAATAGTTAGTATATCATCTGAATAGATACCCTCCACATGTGGGTGCCTTGAACCAATAACATGGAGATGTGTGCAAGGGAACCTATTCAAATGGAGATACATCAATAGGTGGAGCACTCCAATGAAACAAATTCCATAATAATTTGACTGGTTCACTTCTTAAGGAAGATGCTTGTTCTTTTAAATATACGCTGGAAAAGGTCAGTGCCTTGGTTTACTTGTTTGCTAAATTGCCTTCTTAAGGAAGATGCTTGTTCTTTTAAATATAGGCTGGAAAAGGTCAGTCCCTTGGTTTACTTGTTTGCTCAATTGCTGCGGGAATGTACCATTTTGAGGAAGATGCACATATTTGGAATGGCCTACGAAGGTTGGAGTACCCACTTTGGGGCCCCACACATATTTGAAAGTGTTTCTTGCAGAAGTATTTACCCTTGAAGCGCCTTTGGAAGACGGATGTTAAGCATTGAAGCCCTTTGTTTCCAATGTTTATGGAGGTATTCCTCTCTTCGGGGGCTATTTGGTGTAGAGTATTGTACATATGGCATAAAAAAACTCAATTTTTATATACAAATCTGTGGAATAAGTTCTCCCTCTGGCAACTATTTTTTTACCTATTACAGCCCTAGAGTCAATCCTCCAACAGCGATGCATCTTTCCACTTCAAAAATACTATTATTTTTTATTACAACTACACATATAACATAAAACTTAAAAGGTAATTGGAACAAAACTAATAGTATATAATATATATTGTCAAACAAAACATACCATAAACCTCAAACTTCAGTATATAGGAACAAAGCAACCTTACCAATAATTAATCTTCTACATGACTTGGACATATATAAATTTTTTTATCCATTATTATTTGCTTAATTTTAAAAACCAAAGTAATTTTTTTTATCAAAATTCTACCGCGCTTATGTGTTAATTAGGTAGCTGATCTATTTCATTATGTACTCTGCAATGCTTGATGTCAAACTATGAAAGGTTTGTAACTTTGCTATCACGAATGTGCTTTTTTTCCTTTTTCTTGATTTTGTCAACGATTAGGAATTACGGGGGTGTTGATTATAGTTTTAGTTGTAGCCTTTCAACTTTTTGGGCTTATTTGCTTATATCAAACATTTGTGCAGGGTTTCAACCAATTAACATTTCATTGAGTATATATCTATCTACAAATCAGTGATTTTGGGATCAAATCCCACAAAGCAATTCTATACTTGCTCTTCAAATTCCTTCAAGCTTTTGAAAGCAAAACCAATGAATTATCAATATAATTTTACCATAATAAAAAACAATTAGAAGGCGTTTAGCCGACTCAAATTGCTCATCCATTAGGCTTGAACCAACATCTCTTCTAGAGAAATTCAACAATTCTAATTTAATAATCCTATCGGCCTCTCTTTGTACCTTTTGGGACAATTGTTTTCAGCACGAGGAGGATTGCGTGGCAAGGTCTTGAGTTTTAGGAGGTGTATTAACACCTAGGGACTGCTCATCAGCCGAATCCAACAAACCATCTCTTGGATTTACTGTCCACGGCCACCATGTTGCTATAATTCCGGATTTTGTCTTTTACGTGCTTGGCTACCAGCGCAGGCCGTGTTAGTTTGTTATGTATTTTTCTGCTATAAATAACGCATCTCCATATGCGTATAGCTAGTTAGTTGTTGTGTGTAAACTTGACTGTTGTAAGAGCCTTTGAGCCGAGACTTAGTCTCTATTTCATAACTGTTTTGCAATATATGAGAAGACATTGATTTTGCGTTCAATTTCGTGATTGGTTCTAATTGACCGAGGGTACAGAGGGCCCCTGTACACTAAGGTCTTGTAGTTGATGTATAGTTTTATGTTTTTTTTCTTCATTTTACGCTTTTGATACCATAGATACTTGTTGTATATATTAACTTGTTCATGGTTTATGTCATTCACTATTCATAAGTCTCTTTTATGTTTTTATTTGATTGTCAACTGATCAGTGTTTGCATTTCAGGTTCTAATAGGAAGCCCGGGCAGTACATATAAGTTTTGATGACTAATGACATGATGGGATTATCTTGTCCTACTGCTGATTTGTTTTATTGATTTTAATTCTAGCATTGCTTATTTCTTAGTTTTGCTTTGATTCATTTACTTTGCTGCAAGTTAG